>JAGDQP010008958.1:30348-60966 GCA_022664845.1 Lepisma saccharinum | reverse complement strand
GAAAATGGTTTAAATATTGATCTACAGAGTTGTTCATTATAAGTAACTGGTGTGTAAAACCTTGGTGAAAATTATGGTCTGGTCCAGTATAAACACTTCTCAGGCAATCTATAGTAAACTAAGTATTTGAACTATATCTCAGATTGAAGGAATAAAGTACGTATATTGCATCATCTTTAACCACATAAACCATATCATATTAGAAGATACCAAAATCGAGTTTTATTGTAAAATATTGTACATATAATTAAGAAATACCAAAGACCCTCCACATAAAATGTTATAGAGCAGTTGGAAAAGAAAGTATGAGATCCTCGAAGGAAACTTTTCGCCACAATAAACTCCTGAGATACCTGAGTTTCATCGTAGATGGCCAGGAGAACTTAAACATTATGACTCTTTAGAGATTTTGTCATGAACTTAACACAACCTTCTTCTCGTTTTTCATTCTTACCAGTTTCCTGGGTTACAAAACACTTTTTTGCTTTCCTTCTTTGTGTCAACGTCATAAATCAGTTTGAAGACCACAAAATCGTTCTCCGTGAGTTCGTCCAGGGCAAGAGAGCATCTTTCTTCTTGTACATTGAAAGCGGGTGAGATTCTTGAAAGCAAATCGTCATCATCTCTGCTGGTTTCTACGGGGAGATGAAAAGATATCTTAGAATCGTGGAGTAAGTAGGAGTTT
Organism: Lepisma saccharinum; assembly: GCA_022664845.1. Lineage (NCBI taxonomy): Eukaryota > Metazoa > Arthropoda > Insecta > Zygentoma > Lepismatidae > Lepisma > Lepisma saccharinum. Next base: position 60,281 of record JAGDQP010008958.1, on the reverse strand, counting down.
GCATCTGAATCTTAATCATCATCGGAAACGTGATCCGTAACGTTTTTGAATATTAGATTTCTTCCCAAGGAAAAGATGTTTCAATGCATTACGTTGAATTCATTTCTTCTTGTCGTAAGTTACCGCGTATCACGCCAATTCTGAATATGTAAGTTCCTGTAAGAAGCAGATACTCACACGTTACTATACAATACAGTAGTTGTTAGAATTCGTGGAATCTGCGATTGTTAGTAGTTGCTGTATAAACTGATCATTATCCAGCCGCATTATGCCGAAACTTAAGTGCAACATACGTGATAATATTAGAAGAGAATCCCTTCATCAAAAGGAGTAGATGAAAATGCACAATATCCTTTAGGTAACGAAAATTTGCATTTCACGTAGTGGTCGACCAGACGTTGTCTACCATGTAATATTTCTATATGAGTACCTTATTTCAAGTGCAACATACAATATGAAATAGATCTTTTCCATAATTTTAAACCTGTCCCGTTTTTTAAAGAAAATATTAAGGAAACCCTAGACTTGAAGTAAAACCAGCGAAATCATGCTTTGAACAAGAAGCAAAATCTAAAATTTTTAGAAATGTTTCGAGGATCATACGTTCGTCAATTTATCTATCTAATTATTTTCCTTGCATCTGTTCCCATTAAGGACTGTTTCAGCCATTCGTATACCCTAGTTTCCACTTCCGTCTTTAAATTATGTTTTATGTGTGTTATTAATTTGGAAATTTATTGTTGTATTTAACAAACCTAAGTGTTATGAAGTTCGGCTGGTTACGTCTTCCAACTACATGCATATGTATATCCATAAAATGCTAGTATTCGTACAGATAAAATAAATGTGTAGATATCTTCAGTTTAGTAGATCAAAATGTGCCGATTCTACAATTGAAGGGCTTATTGGAAAAAGGGGTTATCCCTCAACTCTGCTACAATGAAGTTAGCTATGTAATGTGTATGCTCACACCACCTACTGTCTGTTAGTGGAACGAGCAGACTATTATGTATCATATTTAATACCTTACTTCTTTTAATGTCTAATATTGTATGCGCAGAGTAGGAGAAATACACACAAAACACTAAATAACTCAGAAAAACAATTCTGAGGGATACCCCCTTTTACACTAATCCCTTTAATTTCATGTCCTTTTCAACATTATGACATTTCTTGTGGTTTCAGTCACCCCAATCCCAATTTATCGTAGTCACATCCCAATTTTTCACATATACTCATCCGCAAAAAGTGAAAATAAGAACCGTTCCAAAGATACTGCAAGGCTCTAAAATATTATGGGATGAATAAATCACTTGTCATGTTCAGTTCAGTTCTCGTGCTTTCAGTTGTCATGTTCAGAAGTTTTTGCTGTCTTCTGCCTGTGGTACTTGCACCATTTAACGCCTGATGAAGTGGAATGAAATTGAGTGATATAGTTTTATGGTTATTTCAACAACGCGCCTCACAACCTATAAACGTTTTATTTGGATATTGAAACAAAATAAGTCTTATGATTTTACATAAATATCACATTGTTTGAAAATATAATCATATCTGTTTCTAAGCGACGAAGTAGAAAGTGAAATTTAAATAGATAGAAATGATTTGGTTTTGTTATATTTAGCTATACATCCATAATTAGGTAAATTTCATTTTTAACACATCTCTCTTTGATTATCAGGTCGTTCAACGTGTTGTGTTTCTACACGAAGAATTGATGAAGTTACCGTCTTTCCCAAGAAAGGCATTAGAAACAGATCTTGATCTTTATAAAGATGGAGAATTGGGACAGGTGAGTTAGTGAAATTTTGTACTCAAGATCTACCAGAATATATTTAATAATACATTTTTCCAGGTTAATTCTCTAAATGCTTAAAATAAAACAATCCTTTTCAATTGATTTGATTTAGTGAGAAAAGCAGGGTACCAAACCTAGGACAATTAAATTCGATTAACTAATGATAATAAGTGTTAGTTTGTCAATTTATTCTAGAACTTAAAGAAATATTTTTATGTAAAACCATATACACAATTTCAATGAAATCAATACAGCATGCTTTGCATATTAGTTTCAATTCTCACTGAACTCGTTATGACTCAACACTTTCCTTATTTTAATTTCTGCCTAGTGTGGGATTAACTATATAATTGAAGAGTATAATTCCAAAACTCGCCCAACCTATTTCTGTGTGGTTTAAAATTATCGTATTGATTCGTACTGGAGGTAGTCGTTTTTACTTTATAACTTCAGCTGATTCCAAAACTTGTTTTGTGCCGTGTCATCGATTTTTAATTTGTATCGAATATCTGAGAACTCGTCAGTTTTGCTACGTTATATACACAAGGAAAGCAAGCTTCTAAGAAGATAAATATCCGTATGCTTTTTTAGTCAGGCTTCTTTTTACGAACAAACGAAAAAGTTAAAAAAAATAGTAATACATAGACTGGAACTAAACGTGAATAAACATATGTTTGATACCGACAAACTCGTATTTACTTAGTGCCTCTCAAAACGTTTGTGTTATCTGAAGAGTAAATAGCTGTCTTTCTTTCTTTGATGTTTCACTGCCTTCAAGCAAGGAAGAAATTGACATACTAATGAAATGGTGAACTTGAAGTATAATCTATTAAATGGCACTCTCTATCTCTTTCGTAGCTATGGTTACCAAAAGAAACATGAAATGAAGCTTCAAAGAAAATTAGAAAAGACGGACAAAATGGACAAGAATGTTAAAAAGTACAGCAAAAACGACGCCACTGAACACACTCACAAACAAAACGTGACACGATTAAATATAAACAGTTGTTTCTGTTCCAAATTTTCGAGCATGTACTCCGAGTCGTATGAATAAAGTTTTCCCACGTTTTCTTAGTCTCTGAGAAATTACTCGTATCGTGAGCGTTTTCTCTATGAAAGAGCGTGTACCCCGTTTTTAGTATGAAAAAAAAAATAGTATTTACTCAAGCACCTGAGCAATTTCTCCAGATTTTTGGAGTCAGTTTAGTACCATGCTGTAGATTAAAGATTGCAAATCAGTATGGTAGAATATATTAGAGTATTTCGGAATGAAAAAGTTTATATGTGCATAGATTCCTCTGGAGATAATTGTAAAACTTTGTACAGATTCGAGGGGCCGAATGTATAGTAGATTTCGCAGTACTTTAACGGAAAGTTAAATGAAACTTGAGGACAAGCTCTCAAAAATAAAGAAAGACTGAAAGTTCGTTTTTTCGGTATGTAGATGATTCTGGGTTTCAGAGTCGTGTTGCCGAAGACAATGACCGTACAGCTGAGTATTGTATCTCAAACGAGTATGTGACGTCACTCGTATCCTTCGTGATGCGCGTTGCATTGTATAAATATTTGGTCACCTATGTCATCCCTAAAACTGATTATATAAACTCATATTTTGGATCTTTCTAATTATATTGTTTACCTGAGCATTATCTACTCTTTATGTTGTATGTTTTGTTATGATTTGAATTACAGTAAACACAACTTTTCAATAATATTGTTTCTCAGAGGTTATCTTTTCAATAATATTTATCTCATATGCAGAATGTTATCTTATGTATAGAGGTTTTGTTTATGCAATTCAAGTATATTTAAAAGTTTTGAACTAAATATCTATTTAAAACAATATGACATCGAAATAACATGTGTGCATATACAATGGACATTTCATACGGCACGCGTATATGAACGAACGTTACAGCCAGAACTATTTACATGCAAAGAAACTATAAATAAAAGACATTTAAATACTATAAAATCTGATAAACAATTTGAGTCTTTTTAAGAATAATTGTTCATTAAAATATTTCTGATTAAAATAAATGTAAATTTAGAACTAATTTCAATGTAGAGGAAGCCGAACAACTCCTATTGTGAAGTGGTATATTAATCAATGTAACAGTTTGTAACTTCACTTATGCTTGGGCTTCGGCTCAGCGTTGCCACTCTTAGCATAATTATGTTAAACATAGCATAATTTCAAGTGTTTTAGCATCTAGTATAGTGTCATTGGCATAATCACAAAATCCTTTAGCTAAGTTCAGGAATCCAAATATTCTCTCTCACTCACACGAACTTGCACGTGTTCCTTAATTCGGAGGACAAGAAATCGAAAGGGACGTTCAGTAGATTCCGTAATAACTATGAATGCATCCACCGGATTCTTGACGTTTCTTAATGACAGAAACCTGACTTTCAGTAAACATTTTCTTTATACAAATTTCTGTTAATGTATAGCTAATATTTTTAGTATGGTATAAGAGCAGTAAAACTAACTTAGTTAAATGGAGAGGAACCAACTTGAGCATTGAAACCTTAAAATATGCTATCACTATCACTAACTTATGCCTTACGTTGATATTCACGGATTTTTCGATTTCATGATTTCTCACCAATTTTGTATGGAAATAAAATAGTTATGAAAAACGTATCTGGTTTGTAGGTATAATTATATTGAGGCCTTGTATCCATACTTAATTTAAATAAAAGAGGCTGACAAGGCTACACACTTAACTTTGCAGTAGTAATCGAGAGCTCTACTGATGTGGACAAAATTTGCTAGGTACCGATAATGTATTCGTTGCTTGCAATGTTCTAGGACAGATCTATTAGTTATTTAATAATTAGTTTTGACATTAGTGTAAATAGTTAATTTGTAGTATGGTAGATTTTGATATAGAAGACCCATTCTTAAGGTACACTCACCCACATTTATTATGTAAGAGCACAGAATTAGTTAATTTTGATTTCCCAAAAGATAATGAATTTTCATTGTTACATTTAAATGTTCAAAATCTTACATCAAAATATGAAGAACTTGTGGCATTTTTGAATGGCCTCAATAATGAATTCTCAATTATTGCTATAAGTGAAACACATCTTCTTCATTAAGAACAAACAAACTATATTTCGCTTCCTAATTACGTATATGAAAATAAAATAAGAAGCTATGGTAAAATAAATCCATACAAAGGGCATGGCGGAGTAGGACTGTATATTAGGTCAACGTTAAATTACTTTGTACGTGATGATTTGAACAATATGAATAATGTGGAATCATGTGAAATGTTATGGGTTGAACTCACAGATTTTTATTTTGACAAGAAAACGGTTATAGGTGTTATTTATAGATCTCCCGACAAGAAGTATGAAGATTTCCAAAATTGCCTAAATTCAATACTAACTAAAATCAACACTGAAGGTAAATACTGCATATTTACTGGAGACATTAACATTCACCTAAATAATGAGCATGAAAGTGCTGATTACATTAGAATGTTAAATACAAACAGCATTAAAATGTGTATAATTGTCCCGACGCGCATACAAGGTAACACTCGCAGTATTATAGATCATATTGGAACAAATATAACGAACATAGATATACAGTCAGGAGCAATAACCACTCGTATTAGTGATCACTTTCCAATTTACATGTTCACATCAATAGGAATAAAAAACAAACCCGGTTTGGTAAAAGAAATAGCTGTTCGCGATTATTCAAAGATAAAACAAAAAATAAAAGAAACCAATTGGGAATTAAAAGGAGTATATAACTCAACTTGTCCGACAGGTGCCTTAAAAATACTTCAAACCACCATAGAAAATTATATACGGGAATGTACGGTAATTAGAAAAGTGAACAGCAAATATGTAGTTAAAATTCAGCCATGGATGACTGTGGCTATACTTAATTCTATAAAGAAAAAAGATAAACTTTGGAAAAGGAGCACAAAAAATCCATTTAACTTACACCTTCGTGACAAATATAAACAATACCAGAAGACATTAAAGACAGTTATAGAAAAAGCTAAAAATGACTACTACATGAATGCCATGTTGCAAATGGGAACTAACACTAAGGAAAAATGGAACATCATGAAACAGGTAATAAATCTTAAGAAAACAGTAGAAAATAGTGACATTAACATTGAAAAGGAATGTGGCCAACTCATTACGGATCCACAAAATGTCGCGAATGAATTCAACACATACTTCACGGGTATTGGGGAAGACTTAGCAGCTAAAATAAATATAACGAATGATGATATAGGGCATAGATTGAAAATGAAACAAGCAACATTGTTTCTTAATCCAGCAAGCGAAATTGAAATTTATAACATTATAAAAGCATTACCAAACAAAACAAGTGTTGGGTACGACAATATCAATACGAAAATGATTAAAGAAACTGCGACAGAATTAGCTCCTGTTCTAAATCATATAGTTAATTTAATGTTTCTGACCGGGCGCTTCCCCGATTCACTAAAAATAGCCAAAATAATACCAGTTTTCAAGGGTGGAAATAACATAGATAAATCTAATTATCGGCCTATATCTATTCTCCCTATATTAAGCAAAGTGTTTGAGAAAGCTAAATGTTCAATAATGACGAATTTCATTGATAATCACAAGATTATAAAACAAGAACAATATGGATTTCAGAAAAACAAATGTACACAGCTTGCTGTCAGTAATCTTTCAAATTATATATCTGAAGCCCTTGATGAGAGCAAGTACGTAATAGGGGTATTCATAGATCTAAAGAAAGCATTCGATACGGTAAATCATAACATATTGCTTCAGAAGCTATATAGTTATGGAATACGTGGTATTGCTTACGATCTCTTCAAAAGTTATCTGCAAAATCGAAAGCAATACACTTATGTTAATAAGGCGACATCAAACTTAAAAGCAGTAAATTGTGGAATACCACAGGGATCTATCTTAGGACCGCTACTATTTTTGTTATATATTAACGATTTGCCGGAAATTTTAAGTGAATCAAAGTGTCTGTTATTTGCAGATGACACAATTATATTCAAGAAGGGATCCACACTTGATTTAGTGCAAAAGGCAATTAATAACGATTTAGGAAAATTAGAGCAATGGTTCAAAATTAATAAATTAACGTTGAATATCGCAAAAACAAAATGTGTATATTTCAGGAACATTCATAAAACAGAAAATATTAAATACTATCCGATTTCTATCAATTCCGAAAACATACTCACAGTTTCAAATATAAAGTATCTAGGTACATGGTTCGATGAACATTTCACATGGGAAAAACACTTCACAGAAATAAGCAAAAAAGCGTCACTACACATTGGTTTACTCTTCAAAATTTCTCGGATGTTTCCCGAAAATGTAACTAAGATATATTATTATGCTTTTGTACACCCGTACCTTTCGTATAGCATTGAATCATGGTATGGGAACTTAAGTAAACAATACAAGAGAAAATTATTTGCATTGCAAAAGAGAGCAATTAGAATAATCAAAGGTGCAGACTATCTGGCGCATACGCGTCCTCTGTTTGAAGAGCTTCAAATAAAGACGCTAGAGAAACTATATTTATATAGACTAAGTTGCCTAATGTACAGGATACTCAATAACAATGTTACTTTATTATCGTCCCGAGTAACAGCTTTAACACACCCTATAAGAACAAGAGCAATAACAAACAATCAGTTAACAATACCTAGACCACGTTTGAACTATGGATTACGAAGCCTCACATTTAGTAGTATTAGTGTTTGGAATTCCTTACCCTCGAACATAACAACAGCGACAACTTATAAAGCATTCAGAAAACAAGTGAACAACTTTCTACAACAAAACCAAACGGAATTGTAAAAACAGTACATTTTCTTTAGTATATTGTCATGCAATTTTTATATAATTATAATCTTCAGAGATGTTTACATTTAATTATTTAACCAACTTATTTGTAGTTTTCATTTTGTAGTTTTTGTATAATCATTCATATCATTACATTATTATATAACCACTGTATATTTTTTTTCTCGCCATTTTTGTAAGAAATTAACAATTATTGAGAGGAGGAACCATAAACAGCATTTGCTCGGTTCCACCTAAATTTATGTAATCTGTAAATTCTATACTATTATTAATAAAATGTATCTGTATCTGTATCTGTATCTTTATTGTAAAAAGACAGCAAGAAACTAGAAGAAACGTGCTCTAAAGGAAGAAGAACAAAGAGGACTGGTATATAATTTTCCGTGTATGAACTGTGAGGCAGTGCGTATAGGAGAGACGAAAAATAAATTACAGGAGAGGCTTAAACAACACAAGGATGACGTCTGATTAAAAAGATACAGAAATGCTATTTACAAACATGTACAGGAAGAGACACATGATATAGACTGGGAAAGGGCGTTGATACTAGAACGAGAGGAAAGGATGTTGGTTAGGAAGTGGAAAGAAGCGAGAAGAATGAGAGAAACAGGAGATAAAGCGATGAACTGGATTGGAGGGTTGGGTATAAATGAGGAATGGGAAGACATACTGAGAAGACAAGAGCGGAAAAGCCCTTCCAGAAAATAGGGACTGTTCTGTGATCTCCCCGCTTCCTTTTGTTCTTTATTTATTTATTTTAAGCTTCCTTTCTTATTATTATTTATTTATTTGTGATTTATTTATTTAAATTTGTTTATTTATTTTATATTTATTATTTCATTATTTATTTATCTAAAATATTTTTTGTGTCTCGATGCAGTTTCCTTGTTATTTTGTTTCCTGTTATAAGTTTGTGATAGCGGTCTAGTTGACTAGCAGTCTGGCCTGTGAGCAAAGGTCTGTGATTGGTTAAAATTTATTTAGTTTTGGAAAGTAAACGAATTCTGGGACGTGATTGGCGGATGACTTAGAAAGGATCTCTTGGCTTTCTGGAGCTTATTATGAACTGTTACTTTTCATTGGTATTTCGTCTGAGGAAGATGTTGTTAGAACATTGAAGCTGTAACGCTTGCTGCGTGTTTTTAGAAAAAATAAAGTTACATGTAATAGCCTTGTCAGCCTCTTTTAATTAAATTAAAGAGGAGTTAAAATTCCTTTCAACTTTGAAGTTTCTGAACGATTTTAGTAATTCGTAGCAAAATAGTATTCTTTTTATACATCTTGTGACAACTTTATTTGAAATAACGATGTGTTTGTTTTGGTAGGAACTCCTGGGTCTGGATGTGTTACATAAATTCATGTGGGTAAGACTGATAGCAAGAATGTTCGAAGCAATGGCTGGAAACTTTGCTTATTCTGGTGATATTCATCTATTTTTAAATGTATTAAATGGTGCTGTGATATTACATAGTGAAGACTCCTGCATATTACGATACGTTACGGCAACGTATATTAATGCTGCACATCATTTCAAAAATATATTCTCAACAAATGGGTATGTATATATTCTGGTTTCTTAAATGGCTTCCTAATTTTTTATTTTTACCTTTAATTGAATTTATCTTATCATAAAGTTTATAATAATTTGCTATAATATTGCTTCCAGTAAATTATTTCCTTTCTAAGAAAGATACAGGAGAATAGCGTAGTGATATTGTTATCAATCAATTGAAAATGGAATTTTGTAATGTTATATTTTAACATAATTATAAAAATATTTCTGATTGAATTCATGTACGTAGATTTTTGAGTGTCTCAAGTATTAGTCAACATTGAAGTTTATGTAAAAATATTATTGCCGAACTCAAGAAAGGAACTTAATTGGAAATATAGAGAATTTAATTGGATTTTTGTAATGCAAATTAATTCCGAAAATTTTAATATTCTTTCTCCGCGTCTCTTCTTTGAAGCTTGTTCTCGAAGCAGATTCTAGAGCTAAAGGTGCTAGCGTTTGGGAAAATAGTCATTCGAAAACACACTTAAGGTATTTCGTTATTTATTTACATTATAAAAATGTCGTTGCAGTCGCCGTGGCTCAGGTGGTAGCACGTTCGACTACGAATCGGGCGTCCTGGGTTCAAATCCCAACCCAGGGCGCTGGAGAATTTTCTTCAGTACTCCCATACCTATCGCTCTGAAATGCACTCAGCCTCCTATCAAACTGAGTACCAGAGTGTCCTTGGCACTCTTGGGCTACTTGGTGATAAAGGCAGTCGAGCTTTGGACTGACCACCCACCTCATTTCGCACCCTAGATAGACAATATGTGAAGCACTACCTCAAGATCCCCCATGTGCCGTTTATGGCGCATGCGCGTCGCACAAGGCACTTCTTTCTTATAAAAAATGTTTCTAGAAGTGGTTCAAATCCTTTTACCGACTATATTGGCTAGGTTCTGTTAGGGATTTTCCTCAGTTTCACAAGGCGAATCCAAGGGTGGTACTTTATTTAAGGTCCTACCCACTATCTTTGACATCCCTTTCCCCAGAAGATTCATCAATCAAGGATGTTTTCCTATCCTGTGACAGACTTAGGCTAAAACTACTATCCCTGCCCACTAACGTAAAATAAAATGCTCCTATTTAATTAAGGCGAATCATACATGTAATAAAATTGTGTTTATTTAGATGAATGTCCAAAAAGCTAAATAAATTAGCAACACTGAAAAAGGGGTACGTAATAATGTAAACAAATTAAATGTTAGCATGAAATCTGCATTTAATATAGGTAAATTATAGCCATATCGTGCAGGATTTTGGAGTTTGAAAAATTTGTTAATCGGCCATTTTCAATGAATCAGGGTGTACACACCGTTAGGGAAAAAAGACCAAGAGCTATTGTTTACAATCTTCCTTTTTCCGATACCTGTTTCATAGTATATAAAGTTTTACTTTTATATATTATCGTCTGACAACGTCCAGTGTACCGAACGAAATATCATGTGATACTAAAAAATTCATATTTGCTTTTGAATTTATTTCTGGCCTTTTACATTTTGTGAGGAAAGTTTTCTTTATTACTTTGTTGAACATAGTAACAAGTGACATGATTAAAATTGATATTAACATAGAATAATATGACATGAAAATCTTGAGGATTCTAAATTCATTAGCATTTCTTTCTCGTTTGCCTTCCGTAGTACCTAATGTGTATTTGTTGATAAATTACAGGAAAACAAATCATGAAATAAACTATGTTTCGTAAGTCTTCTCTATTTTTATTTTATTATGGAATTATTATCAGTTAAAAGGAAATCTGAGTTTCAAAATTAAACTTCTGTGACCATTTTAGGGTTAGAAAATAGTTTTGGTTGGTTGACCTGCAGAATATTTGACTGTATCATTCGATTTCTCTTCTGGAGTAGAACTGTTTAGGCCTGATTGGTATTTGTTAAGAGTCTATTGTTACAAACAAACGAAGAGAATAAATACGAAAGCGGTACTCTAATGGAACTGATAAAATTATATATTTATTTATTATCAGCATTCTGTATGCAGATTAATATAGCAAATAGGAAGTTTAAAAAATTATAAAAAATTGAATTGATGAACTTAGCAATTCAAGAAATATTTTATTATGGTAAATGTGTTCCACATTGCTACAAGCTCGTATCCAACCTGACCGGCATCTACCTCGTGTGTAAGGTGGTTCCATGGCCTCCTGCTATCTCCTTCATATAGGAATCCCCGTTCGAAACGAAAACTGGACTTTCCCGTTCACGTAATACGATGGCAGGTGTACAGGGTCAATGTTCTTGGGTTCATGTGAGATGCATTGCACAATCCCTCAGAGTAAGCAATGAGACATGTGTGAGTCAGTGATTACATACCCATAGAATGCAGGCTCTGCTCCACAGTTTGTTGGCACTAACTTTGAAATGGGACATGATTGTATCAATCTGAATTTGAATTTATTTATGGTCTTTTGGTATCTTTGACTAAGGCCATGATTAGTATCAACGTTGTCCTTCAAAGCTTCCGGTGGTTCATATCTATCGTAACTAACCTATGTCTTCATTGTTGATGTATTGCAGCCAGTGGCGTATCCTGACTTTTGAGTTTGGGCATGCAATGGTATTACTATTACTACTACTACAATTATTATTATTATAAAAAAAATATGTATGGGAATTAGAGATGACTTCCATCTAATTGCTCTTTACAAACTTGCAATTTCCTCTTTCTTACTGTCATAGACCTCGAGTAACGAAGTTCGACACATGGCAGTTTCACAGGCATTTACAAGTGTTTCAATCGCATGCCAGTTTTCAACAATGAGCTCATGAAAAAGGGAACCGAAAAGGTGATATTTTCTTCTCGTTTTGGTGGTAAATTATATTTTCCTACAGAAAAAGAATAGGATGGCGCGGCAGGTATAGCCCACACAAGACATAAAGAGCAAGAAAGAATTTGAAACAAAAATGATCATCTGTTGCCGCTGACGGAAATTACAGCTGCCATTGAGGAGGAAGTAAAGTTACTTCATAACTTTTATCCTTTTCTAGATGAAAGGCGAAAATAGGAAGTATCCTCAGTAAAGTGAAGAAAATATGAGTATATAATACATTTAGAAGTTTGTCTCCTGATTTTTCTAGAAATTGAGGACAATTGGGGAGCTTTTGTGAATAAAAGACAGTGGCGATCACAGTTGAGAGCTTCGGCTCTCCCCTCCCAACCCGTCTGGTCAGCGTGGGAGCAGAAGACCACCTCCTCCCTCCGGGAGAGGCCTCATCCAGTAGTGGATTGAATATGGCTGTGAATTGTATTACAAAAATCCACACAGCATTCCACTCCACGCAAATTACCCACAACTGCCAAAATTGCATACATTTTGTGGAATTCCACATATATTGGCAGCGCTGCAACACACACTCTCTCATCGAGATGGCAACTATCCTGAATGCAGCTTTTAGCGTTGCATGCATTTTGGATTTCTCTCGCGTCTTTCACCCAATAAAACACACGAGCGGACGACAAAGATCTTGAGTAGACGCCCACATACATAGACGAGAATACTGCAGCGCCACACGTGAACAGTTTACTAAACTACTTACTGCCAGCTTTCGTATTACGGGTTCTGGTCTAGGATATCAGGTGAAGTTTTGTAATTTCTCCAAATCTTTTCTGTTTTCTCCTTGGAAAATAATAAAATAAATAAACTAGAATTCGAAGGCATGCATGGAGAATACGCCGCTGATTGCAGCCCACACGAAACACACTTGAAAGTGTTACCTATGAATATTCAAACGTGATAGATACGTCGAAAGTGGAGCTCCTTCTTGTCTCTAGTCTTCACACGGTAGAACATATTTTGTTCTGTGTTGATCACTACAGCTGCTACTTTAGTAGCAGTGAAGCAAATAATCTAAAAATAGCGCACACTTAATGAAATCACAACTGCTAAGATGGTCAGGCTATGTAGCTCGGATAAGAGAAAACCGAAGAGTCTATTCTATCGTGGTTAGTAAGTCGGAGGGAAAGAGGCAGTTGGGAAGACCGTATTGTCATTGGTATGACAATATTAGAAGAGGTATAAGTTGATGGTGAAAACTGGATTGATCTTGCTCAGGATAAAATCCAATGGCTAACGTTTGTTACTGCAGTGATGAGTTTGTGAGTTTCGTAAGCCATAGAGTTAGTTATCATGCGCTTAGTGGAGCTGCAGCCGTTTCACGATGCAAAGGAAAGCAGGAAATATACTATAAATTTAACATAAATTTATATTTCAATATTATAAATTGTATAGACACTCAGTAAATGGTATAAAAATATGTATATCTATGTATTTTTTTATTAAGAACAGTCCGCTAAAGTAATCATCAAAAAGAATTAACTAAAAAAATTGACTTACAAATTCTACTTCTATGATACATAAAACGTTGTTCCCATGCAAATCAATGGATTGAAAAGCGGTAGTTCACACAGTTCTTACGTTTTTTGTATAAAACTTGATTCCAAATTGTCCCGACAAGTTTTTTTTGTAAATTTTATTATGCTTCCAGGTACTTGTTAATAATGCCCACTCTTCTGCAAATTTATTCTAATCATCAAACAAATAAATTGGTAAAGAGAACAGTTGAGTATACTTGCAAACAATTTTATTTGATGAATCGTAAGCCCTTTATTCTACAAATGTTCGGAAGTGTATCTGCCATTTTAGACACAGATGAAGATAGTCAATTCGGAGATGCACACAAAGTGAGATTTTAATCTGTGTATGTTCAAATAGCCTGTTGTGGTAAAGAAATATATGTGTGTGCTGCAGTGTGCTAGTTGAATGTGACAGCTTTTTGTGGAATGTATGTCTAAATGTCTTTTATGTCCATGGTTGTGTTTTACGTGGATTATGAAAAAAAAGTGTAATGATTTCAAGAGTGCTGTGGTAAGTTTGTTTAACATATTAGTTATGAGTGTATCTTTTCGAAGTTTTAATTAAAAACAACAACATTTCCTATAATATAGTCGTAGGTGTTTCTATACCTGCACCTCATTTTATTTAAATAGTAACAGTATAGAAAAGATTACGGCAAGCTTGATGTTTCTAATTTGTATCAAGAGTTCATAACAGTGTCTCTGTTTGTCAGAGTTGATGGGTATCCAGAGTAATGTTGATTTTGGACATTTTCTCAACTCTCCTTCAACGTCTTGTGTCAGACGTATACCTAGGTTGAAGACAAAGCAACTTCATCATACGCTATTCGTAACGTTTGAAGCATTTTCTTCAGTTTAATGAAAAATGTACTGCTGTAACATTTGTCGACAATTTCTTTCATTATTGGGGTACGTTCAGAAATTCTTGACTAACGATTGGTAGCATTATTGTCCAATATTAACTTGTATCCTTGATCAGACATAGTATATTGACAATATGTTGAACAAGGATAAGTAACTGCACTGCACAAACTAAACTTGTTCCCACCATTCAAGCTGAGGACTAGCAAGATGAAAACTTGAATCAGTTTTGCCCGAAATAGCGTAAGAATTTAATTTCCATTCCTCATGAAACAGACTATCTATGTTTATAAGAATTTACTTTCCTTGTTTTACCTATGATACTCACCCTGAAAATTGTTGTACTTATTAATATTATGGCCTAGGATGTACTGGTACACAAACCATAAAAGTACTAGAAATCTGAGGATTTTTTAAAAACAAATCAGGGATATATTGAAACAAGTGAAATTTGAGTATGCATATGTATTCATGTCAACTTTAGAGTCAGAGAAAAACTAAATATGTGATTCTGAGAACTGTAATTGCATGATTTCGTTTTTAACAACAACATTTCTGATCTGCTCTAAACTGTTTGAATAGAATTTGCAGAAGCAAAATAAAACTTGTAAGTTTTGAAAATGTTGGAGGCATGGTTGCTTGTAAGTCTAGGAAATGAGCATAATACTAGAAAGTATTTCAGGGCATGAAATAGTAGAACAGTTTCGAAGATGCTATTGTTTTAACGTAACTAAGAAATATAAACTTTTAACATAATATTTTTTTTTTCCACGTAAATCATTCTGTAAACTGAATCGCTTGATTGAACGAGAATTTAATTTTCAGATGGTAAGTTTAGTGCGAAACTGGATAGTACGAATTTTAGTTCGTAGCTTGGAGTTTTTCAGTCAAATTATTATGCTTGGAATTTAATAGTTATCCTATTTTGAGTATCGTAGGAAAATTTAATATTTTTTTATTTAATTTTATATTAAGGAAGTACATGTTGAATTTTGTCATAATTTACCAAACATAATATAATATTATATAGCTAGGTAGAAAAGTAATTAAAACCTTACATAAAACATTCTGTATTAAGTCAACCCCATAAAGTGAATATTTCGCTAATGTTAATATAATAATTTTGATTTCTTTTTTATTCTAACATTTTGCCTGAATTGTCAATAGCAATATTAATAAAAAATGTCATAACGGCTTATTCTTGTTAGAATTACGATTTTGAAAAACGGAGGAACTTATTTATTAAATTTAGAGAAATTAAACGAAAACGTATAGCATACTAGTGAAATAAAATTTTACACCTATTTTTTATTCAATATGTCTGAATAGTCTGTTTTGACTTCCCTAAAAATATTTTCATAACGAAAAAGTATATATATATATATATATATATATATATATATTGAAATACGGCTTCATCTTAATGTGAAAATGAAATTAGATAAAATAACTTTTTTCTGTATATTATTTTAATACTTTTGATTAGAAGTTCTTCCTTCTAAAAATATTAAAATACCTATGTATACATAGGCATTTCTGTAATGCTTCATTCAGCTCGTAAAATATTTGATGTTTTACAGGAAAAAACGTTACGATACTATATTCAATTGATTTAGATATGTTTTAATTATGCATTTGCCCTGAGGTTTGGTTTTATGTTGAAAAACTGTCAGACACTAACTTACCCAAGATAAATTATTTTTTCTATACATTATACATTATTATTAATATACAACTCCATTCACAGTATGTTTACAAATATCTAGGCTACTACTAACAAGAAATTCTTCTGTTTCAGTAGCTCAAACATTTCCTTATTATGTGACATGTCTGAAGTAATGTAGCTTTAAGTACAAGTTGGACTTTCTGTTAGATATTAATGAGTTTCACTAGAAATTCAAATTCCTGGAAATCCTTTGAGAATAAAATCGTGACAACTCCTTTCAATGAACTAATGATCGGGGACCATTTGTACTGTCTTCAGTTTTAGATTCTTTTTGATCTCTATGGCCCTTGTGTTGATACTTCGTAGATTTTTGCATTTAGATTTCCCTTGAGTTAGATGTAGAAGATATATCGACTTCGACTATTCTTTCGTCTATTACTAACAAGCCAAGACGCTGATTGTAATCCAACAGTTTTGTCAGTTGTGATAACTCTGCACAGTAAAACATTGTCAATCTTATTGAGGGCAGTTTCTGAAGTATGCTTATAATATGTTGGAG
Source organism: Lepisma saccharinum (assembly GCA_022664845.1). NCBI lineage: Eukaryota > Metazoa > Arthropoda > Insecta > Zygentoma > Lepismatidae > Lepisma > Lepisma saccharinum. The sequence continues at coordinate 43,606 of JAGDQP010008958.1, read as the reverse complement.
GATTGTGAATAAGGTTGAATTGTATAGGTAGTTGTATATAAAAGTGTTTAGTTCTTCATTGTGTTTAGAAAGATATGCATTGTCAGCCAACGCTTGATATCTTAATGTCTTTTTCATGACTTCATTGTCTAAGTACTTCACTTGGAAGTTTGTATTCTTGATTATTACTTTCCTCTATTGGTGTTCCATTTTGTATATATTTTTATACCAATCTTTGCTATATTTCTGACTTATTTTTATGAATTGTTCCAATTTACTACTGAATTCTACTCAGAGCTTGATACTATATGAAATCAAGGTGTAAAAGACAATTCTCTTCTTGCCTGAAGTTCAGTTGAAAGCCATTCATTTACAAGCTGTGAAACAGAGACCAGAGCCGTAAGAAACAAAATGCTTCACTTTGAAAAATTCGTCTCTTCATGGGAACACTTTTTTTTGTTTGTCTCTAAGTGAAAGTTGTGTTTTTCAAGTTTTCATTACGTAAAAACTTTGACAAACTTTATTTTATATGGACCAGCCTAGTAACGGTTGACTTCATCCCATCACGATTATCCGTCACGTTCGAGTTAAAAGACACCCATGCCGGGACTCGAACCCAGGACCTTCGAGCCGTTGGCCTAACACCTTAGACCGCACGGCTACCCGGTCGGCGTTTCCATTACGTGTATCGATTGTGAACATTTCCAGCTAGCTTCCGCAAGTTTAATATTTTAATTAATTATGTGGTGCTGTAAGTCAATACAACGTAGATATATATTTCTACTTTTATTTCTTGTAAGTCTTCTTGCTATAGGATCTATAATTAATTGTTCCTTTACAACCAAGAGTGTTTCTCACACAGCCTTTCTGTTCTATTGGTGTAACTTTATTGATGGTCTTAAATTTTATTAAATATTACTTGGGTACATCGTAAGGAGGCATATGGTAAGTCTATCATTCTTTATAACACTTAGCACTTCTTTCTTGTATTAGATGTTTTTTTTCTACAGCAAAGAACTTTAGAGTTTGCTATATTCAATGTTGATTTCTTTAACGAAAAAGTTCTGGAGGTTGTCGGAGCCTGGATTTTTACGATTTTCTAATTTCCTTAATAGTTCTGTTATCGTTGTCAACTACATTTTTGTCCATAAGTGATGTACATTTATTTTGTTCTGTCAGGGTGGTTCCTGCTTATATTTTTACCAGAAAAAACAAGTTGGTTCTGCATCTTTTTTTATAATATATTTGGGTTTGATATTTCCCTTTTATCTTCTGAGACGATCATTCTTCTTAAAATTATTATTATCATCGAGGTCTTTATCGAAAAATATGTTTCAAATGGTTATGTAATAAAAAAAAAGAAAGTTTAAATTATTTTTCGTGCTATGAAGATTAAGAGCCTGTGCCATCAAACATAAATCCCCTTTCGCTATAGTTGAATTGTATTTATGACCATTTAGACATCTAAGATTCAGGCCGAAATCCCCCTTTCATATTTAGACATTAAGTTATCCGATAATCTACAATGAACAATGTAAAGAATATTCAGAATTAAAGCTAATTATTTAAAATTTAAAGTATTGTGACGTATTATTATTAAGTTCATTTAGAAAATTTTAAGTTCTTAACATGACACTAATGATAAATCGAATGCTTTAAAATCATTGTTGCCACTGACAGCAACAGATGATTTGTTATAAACAAATATATTTGACAATGTTTGATGTAACCATAGTTTTATTTCCATTGGATGTTTGACACCAGGAATGCCATACGTAGTGTGCTAGATTGAAAGATAAAAAAATCATGTTTTGATGTTTCCTATGTGAGTGTATTCATGTTTTCTATTGATGTTTGCTGTTCAAGTGTAACACAAGAATTAGAGCACTAAAAAAATAGCATGATATGATTTATTATAAGATGTCGCATGATGAAACATATTTCTGGAATTAGTGTGAAGCATGTTCCTAAATGTAACTGTAAATAATAATATTTTCTTTCAATTACAAAATGTTCTATGTGTACATCCTTTTCTACTTGTACTTCAATTATCTTCATCTAATTTTATACGTATAGCGTATTGTCAATACATGGAGGCACTCAGTATTTTCTCCAAGACTTTTAAGTCAGGTGAGTGTGACCTTGAACTTAGGCAGATGAATTTAGGTTAGATCATTTTCTGTCACTTTGTTTTCAGAAGATGTAAGGTTAGGAGGCTATTAGGAAAAGGTTACAAATTCACTAGTGTTATTCAATTATGTTAGATTATATGTGTACGTGCCAACTTTGGTTATACAAGATATAGGATAGACCTATTACTAGACTATAAAATCCTGGAAATTTAAAGTTCGCCAATAACACCAATGGTTTACTGATAGTTCGAATACCTGAGAGCTAGAAGCGTGTAAGTCCAATTTTGGCCAAAATGTGATTAGTACAGTTTCGTATAGCATTCGGAAGGTTTCAAATAATGGTTGCTCGATTCTGGTTGAAAACATGTTAAGTAATGCAAATAAGAAAATCTGTTATTTAGTTTGTCCACTTCGTTTCTGTATGAAAGGTAGTAGATTTTTTTCCGTTTTCTGAAAAACAACGATTAGTGACTTACGTGTTTCTAGCTCTCAAGTGCAGAGATAACCAATGGCCGCTTCTCTCGTAAAAGGCAGTATCCATAGTTCCTAGTACGTTTATTTTTATTGTTTATGAATAAAACAAAAAAGCATGGATGAGATAGAGACTTTTAATGTCCAGAATACTGAAAAATAATAGATGTTGGCAGACATCGAGTGTAATTCTTAATAATGTTATCCTTAAAATAAGGTTTCTATTAAGAAAAGTATACCTATTTATGTGCAAAATTTTTATGTCATGTCATAATTCAGTGCCTTTCAAATAATATTGAATTTGGTTCATGAAGCCAGATGATATGATTACCAACATAAAATAATAATCATATTTATATGTAAAGATAAGTATTTTAAATACAATTATTCTATTATACATCTTAACATAATAGTACTACTGTTATTCTATTTGATCATGTTAAAATGTTAATTGTTTTCATTAATGGTGTCGTCATTACTCCTACTCCCTTATCGTTCTTTAGGTTCAAGCTAATTGCTTGTTCAACCTATTACTAAGTCTTGAAACGCCTTCTCCTGATCCCTTGAACATCGGGGAACTTGTCAAAGAGGATAAACCCCTGAAAGCTATCGATTTCTGTTATCATGATGAGAGTGAAATGGTGACTGTCTTGGATTGTATTTCACTGTGCATCATGGTAATAGCGTACAGTGCTGATTCTGTTCGAGGGCAACAGATGCTGGTAAGTTCTTTTCTTTACCCAGTTACTGATAAACAGTGGTGGAAATGATATAAAGAACTAAGGGGATGCTGATTGACTAGAATATCACTCCTATATCGTTTTCTTAATAATAATAACAATAATAGGTTCAGTCAAAGTGTGCTGTGTTATCTAACCCTTGTTAAGCAATACGGACATTTTCATGCAGCATTTTGTATATTAATAATATATACAGGAATAAAAACAAAGGAAGGAGTCAGAAAAAGCAGGAATTTAAATACTAAAATGCCTTTCTTCAGCATAGGTCTAAGTAGATTTTTTATCATGCTTTTAATTTATATATATTTTACGTATTCGTTCTTTTCTCGAAAGGGAATTCAGTGCTCAGCATGAACGGCATCCATTTGTTTCTTGATGCTGTATACAGGGTGATAACGTAATGCACCGACAAATTTCGAGGGATGATAGTACACAAAGTAATGAGAAAATTTTAGTCATTTGGATGGAAATTCGCCGAGTTTCGAAGCTACACGCAAATGAACTGTAGAGTTTCAAATATCCAATGCAACTAACGAGAGAGCTGATGCGACATGCTATCGTCAAAGACTTCAAAATTGCTCCATCTAAATTTGCATATTTCAAAACTGTTCATTGGGTGCGCAAGAGATTTGTCAAAGGAAGTAGGCGATTCCCAGATATTTTCTGAAGAAAAGTCGCAAACGAATTATTGTTACCTGCTGGGAAGTCATTCAATTCATGCTCATTGCGACATATCTTCGCTTCAGAAAATTTCCTGGAACCTCTCCTTCCTGTGGGGAATCCCTTGCGCACTCAATGCTCGAATATGCATTTTTAACAGATCAGGTTTGAAGTCTTTAATGATAGCATTCCGCATCAGCTCATCATGATAGCATTAATGATGTTGGAAATTTGAAGCTGTAAAGTACATCTCTCACTCTTTCGGCAGCCTGTAGCTCCGAAACAAAGCGGAATTTAAACCCCGTTGATCAGAACGTCTTTTCTTATTTTTATGCAGTAATATGTCTTTGTCGCCGCATTATATTACCCCCTCCCTTGTATAAAGTTTCCAGTGGGTCACTTTTTTTGTACGTTCTATCAACGTATTGAGAAGAATCAGTTTTCTTTCTTTCTCCTTAATATTTTGTATATCAGACAAAGACAATGAGAATATCTTCCTGAGTCTACAAGAATCCATGATTCTTTCTGTTTGAGACCCAAAAGTGTACTCTCTATTGTTAAGAATAGTACATTTAAAACTAGAGTTTTGTAGGGTTTCAGATGGATGCATTACTTCTGTGAGGGGAACGAGGTAATTTGATCGTAATATTTGGAAGTGGCTGACGCGATTTTCGGGAAGGTTGTTGATATATCAAATGAAGGTGTGGGTTTCTAGGATAACCTTGTGCTGTGGTACATTTAGTTCTAGTTCCTAATATCATCTGTCGTAGCTTAGAACCTGAGCTCACACCTACTTGTTTGTGCTCTATTACATACAATATAATAAAGATCGTAGATAATTGTTAGCAGTGGTCGAAGTGAGACGGTATGGACCGGTATGGTTTCTGAGAGCTAAAAGCATACCGTCACTGAAACACACGGTATGCGTGTTGTTATATATCACTTTTTGATATGTCGAGGCAAGTGTTAGGAAAACATACCGTCTCTGTTTCTCTCTCACTTGGAACACTGATTATTAGGAATCTCTTGTCTAAGAGGCGCGAGAAAACATCCATAGTTTTATAAAGGGAGAAATGTCTAATACATATAGGTAATACGAGGAATTCTGAACTCGTTATTTCAAATCTAAGATGTCTGTTTTTCATTAATAAATAAAACTAAAAGAAATAATTCTGGTGGAAATATAGCATCCATTAAATTCTATATTTTGTTGTTCGAATACTTTTCTGGTACTAAGGGACGCCATACCCACGCAATTGAACTATTTTCACCTCCTGTTCTTAGTGTGAAATTTTATTTTCCCCTTTCAAGATAAACTGCTGAAGCAAGATGTGTGAAAACTTACACTTTTTACTTCCAATGACTTGAATTCATTTTTGGCCTTTAGGTATCGTAGCTCCCAACATGAAATTCTTTTTTAAAAATGTGACAGATACGTGAGATTTTAGGTAACAAAATATTATGATACAATGATTTGAAAAATAAACAATTCTTTTAAAATTTTTGAAGTGGCAAGGAATTAGGCAATGTTCAATTCATTAAGAACCTACTAAAAATCTGTCAGTTATTCCTAATTTCTTTCTCTTGTGATGTAAAAAATAATTTAGCATTTGAATGAAAAAATAACATAAAAAAGTAATAAAACGGGAGTAATTCATTTCTGGCAAAGGGAGAAAACAACACGTGCAAAACATCAAAATATAATTCTTTTCGATCTTGATTTATATTTAGTTGTTGTTGAAACTAGATGAAACTGTTGTTGCAAGTTGTTGAACAAGATTTGTCCAAATAACGCATTACCAATAGGTTATTTTCTATGGCAGGATCTCCCAACCTGGGTTCGTGGGATTTATGCAGTGGGTAGGCCGCGGAGGTGCAAATAAGTAAGTTACCCCAAATACCTAGAAAGACGTGTAGTTCTGCGTCAAAAATTATGTCCGCACACCTATTCTAAATAGCAGGTCTTTTTAATATATGTGTGTGTGTGGATTTTAGGGAAGGCATTTCATGCATATGATACGAAAACACTTATTATAAATAAGAAAATTACTTTTGTGGGTGACCGGCTAAAAAGTCATGGTAAAAGGGAGTCATAAGATAAAGAAAAGGTTGATAAGAGCTATTCTATAGACATATCCATGGCAACTTTTCGTATTATCATTATATGGTGAATTAAATTCATTCCGAAGCTTATTTGTAGTGTTTTTGTATTTAGGTTTGAAGTTTTGAAATTTTCGTATTGAAGTGTAACATCCTAAATTCTATTGCTTTTCTTTCAGATTATTTTAGAAGCTATATTGCCGTGCTATCTACAACATATCAGAGACCCCTCGTACAATTCGGAAGGAAAAGGGGAAAAGGAAATTATTTACCAACTTGCTATAGCCATCAAAACTCTAGTCAACAACTGTGAGGCCCTTGCAAAGTAAGTTAGGAGTTTGCTCTTGATTGATTCTAGATTTTAATCAAAAGTTCGTTTATGTTCTATTATGGGAATCATTGGTTGGTCTTTAATACCTACTGATTGATTAATCCGTGAAAAAAAAAAAGATGGCATATTCATGACATCAAAATAACTAGAAAGTTCCTTTGAAGACATTCAAATGTAGGCATATTTTCGGAACTACAGACGCTCAAAGTTAGGGAGGCATAGTCAAAAATGACGTCGTATCTCGACACATAATGATGTAAGTGGTGTAGGTTAAAGTGCAGTCCCTGATTTCAATGACATATACCATTCTACGTGCAAACATACTAACTTACGTTCAGTATCCAAAAAGATAATCTTTATTATAAATACAGTAGATTCCTTCCACAAGTAACATACTTTCGTCTAGCAAAACGAAATATCACCAAACGTAATTCTAGATATTTACAGTTTCTTGAAGTTTTATTATACCTAAAATCGGGCTATACAAGTGTTCATGGTACATTTCTGATTATAGTTAGTCAATCCGATTCTCATCTCAATATTTTCAGAATTCAGAAGTCTTCCGATTTTACCATTCTTTTTCCATTTCCATTAAAAAGCAAATCCAACATGTGGAACTAAGAGTCAAAATTCAAAGATTAATGCAAACAATATATAAAAACAATGCTTGTTCCAATATTTGGCTTTTGGTTTGAAACAATGTTCTCACCAATATGCAATATTATAGTTTCAAATTGCTGGAAAGTGTTTGATTATTTTATAACTTTAGCAAATCTTTTTCCTTATTTTTGTGTCAGGAATTTACCCCCCCCCCCTTTTTTTTGCACACTTTAATCAATCACCCAGTATATACGTATTTTATTTATCATTTAGCTTAAATATAACTTCGTACCTAAATGAATATATAACACGAGCTCTATGTAATTTAATCTACTTGTCAACAGAAAAAAGAAACCAGAAAGCTCACTATTTATTATTACTAAAAGAGCAGCAGTAACTTCTGTTGCGACAAATCTGGTCATCTTTCCGACCAGGACAAGACTTTCATATATCGAAGAGCATATTGAATTGCAGCAGTTGTATAGTTACAAGCCTCATCGTGTAACATAACTGCTTAGGTAACTATTCTGATGTACAACAACGAGTGGTTCTGTTATAATAGAAAATTGGTTCCCATATTCGTGGAGTGCCTGAGATCTGGCATATCGACAATGGAGCAGCTGGCCAACAAATGTTCACCAGATCTCCTCCTCTCCTCCTCACTCGTGTATGTCCATCCTTGGTACCAAGGACAAAAGTGGCTCTCGCTCGTGAAGAGTTCCATTCTGTCCTCCAAGGAGTCCTCCAATGACACCACTGAAAACGCATTTGACGGTGGCCAGGAGTGAACGGCAAGCATACTTTGCATGGAGGTCGCTCTGCAGCAGACGGCTTAGAGCACGATTTCAGGGTGGATTAAAACACTTTATTTTCTATGGGTTATTTTAGTATCTTTTGACTTCGGTCCGTCTCGATTAAATGAATACAATGCTTGTTAAAATCCTCAAACATTCATGTCCCAGGCGGGATTTGAATTACCGATCTTGCATACACTCGTCTGACGACTCATACCTCACGACTACTACCTCGATCAGCTCATGACGGCTCATGACGATAATGTCCGATCCATTACGAGTGTCCTTCAAAAATGCCGATCTTTTCTTGCACCAGCGAACCGCGAAAGTCGAGGTCTCAGTCTTCCGATAGCAGTGTCTTTCTGGAACTATCGGTGCCACAGTTGTATATACGATAAAGCATTTCGACTACTGAAGGCTCTCGAAGGTCGAAGTGTCTCGTTCAATCGGTTTCTTTGCCTATATGCAAGTCATTGTCACCTTTCAGCTAATCTGTATACTGGTAGCACACGTTATCACAGCCTCTCATAGCGACACTAATCCTAAATTTTAGAATTTATTTACGCACATGAAAAATTTGGAAATTTTTAAGTGTTCCAACGAATGTCTCAAATAATCAACGGTTTCGTGCATTGGTTTTAATCACTTGATTATGCAATACCTCTTATTATTTGATACAAAAGTTTGAAATTGTTACGATAATTTTGTTATTTTCCAGGAACTACAATGGTCCTCAGAAGTCTAGTCCAGATCATAAAGGTTCAAGCCAGAGAAATTACAGCAGAGGCCCATATTCGCCTGGTTATGAATTTGACGAAGATTCGCACTCAAAATACATGAGTGATCACAGCAGAAGCAAAATCACCTACGACAGAGATATGGAAGATTCTGAGGTATTGAATATGTTATTATACCTAAATACAAACTTCAAACGATTCAAAAGGTGTGAGATGTGTACTGACGAGACGTGTAGGGCACGATATTGTCAGGCATCCTGAGAAGATTTTCCAAGGTTTTCCTTAGTTTCGCTAGGGAAATGTAAGGATAGTACTTAGTAATAAATCACTGGTTACTATTTCCTTGACCCGTTCCAGTGAAAAGTATACAGCGAGGCATATAACTCCATTAAGATGGGCTTAGACACCTAGCTTATATGCGTAAATTAAAATAAATAAATAAAAGCTACAGAATATAAAAAAAATATTAATTGTTCTGTAACAGGTATAGTAAAAATTTATTTATCGTCAGATTAAAACTGTTTGTTTTTCTCAGTGTATGTTGCAATAAGTTATTTTTGTGTTGACATTATAAAACATGGATTTTTAGGTTAAATATGTCATGACATGATTGCATTTGTTTAAAAATTATACGTGTCTACGTGACATTGTTTACTTTCTATAGGTTCTAAGAAATGAATTTCGTCGCCCTAGAGACATTCTTTTGTCGTTAGTAGCAGAATTTCTTACTACATGCTCAGCTCGATTGCCAGAACTTAATAAGAAAGGTCAAGATGGAAAGACAATTGAACTTTTGGATATTAGAGCGCATGTGGTGAGTTTAACTTTTTTCATGTTCTGATTTATTAACATAACTTGTAGCTCATACACATATGTACGTATTTTCCTAGGCACTCATTTTGTAAGAGGGACTAATACTTTTAGAACGTATTTAGTTTTAATTCGACCTATTGCTATTAATTTGTGTTCTAATAAATTATTTTAATTAGCTATTGCTGTCGAAACATGGTCCAGCGGAAACGTTACATCAATGCATCCGTTTTTTTTTTTAACCTTTTCTATTTAATGCATACGTCAAGCCACATAATGAGGTCTACACCGAACTGATTTGCTAATTCTAAGAGAGTTAGATACTGGTTCTACTATATATCAAGTAATATACACTCAGTCTTCCTTTTCTGGTACTATGTGAAGGTCTATCATATTTGAACGAAAATTACCCAACGAATTTCGATGTGTCTGCGAAGTCACATAGTCCTCCACCATGCTGTTATATTATAATACACTACGGTTTATCTGCGTCTTAGCTTAAATCTATGTAAAAAATATCAATCCAAATTTCCTCTTGTGTGAGGCACATTTTCAAATATTTCTTTTTAAAATAAGGTATTTGACCATAGCATCTGCTTTTACAACTCTACCTAGGTATACTAAGACATGCTTATTCCAACTCAGATCACGACAAGTGTTTAAAAGTCTGTTTGTCTGACGGAGAGTGTTATAATTAAATATGTTGTACATGTAGCGTAGCAATTTGAATTTATGTAAAAAATTGTAAATATATTTGAAATTCTTATCTAAGCTGTTTTCTTTTTTTTTTTTTTAATATGAAACAATGTTGTGTTCACGTAAAGTTTCTCTATCTTTACATACACCTTTATAAGAAGAAAATACAGTTATTGATTTCTTTCCAGCGTTTGGCAGATGTCGCTCACAGCTTACTGAAAGTTTCTCCCTATGATCCGGATACAATGGGATGCAGAGGTCTTCAGAAATATATGAATGAAATACTTCCATCTACAGAATGGACCAATGAAGCTATGAGGCCAGCTCTAATAACCATTCTTCGACGATTAGATAAAACGTTTAGTAAGATATACAAAAAGCCTTCCATTCGAGTAAGTTTAATTGTATTATATACTATTATCATGGTTGTTTGCTGTGAAAAGCAGCTGCAATGTTCAACTCCAATCACAATAAGAACAATAGGAAGAAAAGGTTTAGAAATTCCGTTTATTCACAAGTAATAATAAAAGACTACATTCGCAAGTAATAACAATAAAATATTATATTCGCCAGTAACAATAAAAGACAAAGTCATTGTGTAAAAAGTTTTGTCAACAATAGAAAACGTTTTATGCAATGTTCTTATGAATATTGGTAATCGATAATAGTACCGTTTTTGCATAAATTACTTCTTGTGTACATCTTTCATGACATGGATTGTGTTCATCATCTGAAATAGCTTCCTTTTCTCGGTTCCCCTATACGGGATCTGGCAAAATAATCTCTTAGTATTAAAAGTAAAATGATAAAGACATCATGGATACTATGTAAATTTCTACTGCGCAAAGTCCTGTTTGGCATTATTTCTTCGGACAAATACTGTGGAATAACTGTACTAGTGGAGGGTTGGAATTGTAGTCTTGAGTATCATAAACCAAACTAATCCTGCAAGAACTCTATAGCGTCTCCTCTCACTTCGTGAAATATCACTTGGCCAGAACGCTTCAGCAAATATTTGGATAGTTTCTATCGTTTATTTCCACTATAAATCACAGTCTAAATTACGTTGTTAAATTTCCTTTCAGACCCAAGTTGGTGAAAGAAAAAAAATTGTCATTTTAAAACCCAGTATATTATTTTGACAGATATTGAATTTCGTTCAGCACGTTTAGTGTACGTATAGTTATATTTTGCATTTAATTATTGCAGAAACATACGATGAAAAGTTTTTTTAAAAACAAAGGCTAAAGGTGAAGCTCCGTGAACGGTGGATAGGGGATGTGGAGGTAGCGACCCACATATTTTCGACCTACGGTACGAAGTAGTGGGGTGGTCAGTCCCACGCTCGATCGCCTTTACCTTTCAAGGTGCCCAGGAATACCAAGGGTACTCTGGAACTCAATTTGATAGGAGGCTGAGCGCCAGGCATAGGAACACTGCGAGAAAAGTATCCAGTGTCTTGGCCTGGATTTGAACCCGGGCGCGCTACCGCCTGAGCTACGGCAACTCATATATATCTGGTGTAGTAAAAAGTAATCCATTATTTTGCCAATAGATGGCTTCAGTGATCTGTATCTCGCGTTGTATAAGTCGATCGGGTTCAACGAGATGGCGTTCAAACGATGAGATTGCGTACTACAAACACTGTTCAGATAGTTGTGATGAGTTGACTCAGTGTTGTGTGAGCGCGCGTCAAAATGGACACTAGGAAAGAGAAAATACGCTATATTTTACAGTTTTTCTTCGATAAAGGCGAAAACGCAAGCCAGGCGGCTGCAAATGTGAATAGTGTTTATGGTCCTGATACTGTAACAGCCAATCACGCGCAATTTTGGTTTCGTCAATTCCGTGCCGGTAATTTTGACGTCAAAGATGTACCACGCACTGGAAGGCTAAGTGTCGAAAATGTCGATAAAATCATGGACATTGTCGCGTCCGACCGTCATGTAAGCACTGTTTCGATTGCCCAAGAGCTAAACATTGCACAAAAAAACCGTGTGGAACCATTTGCATAAGGCTGGATACACAAAGAAGCTTGATGTATGGGTGCCACACGAGTTAACGCAAAAAAACCTCATGGACCGAATTTCCATCTGCGAATCGCTGCTGAATCGCAACAAAAGCGATCCATTTCTGAAGCGGTTGGTGACTGGTGATGAAAAGTGGATCACTTACGACAACGTCACGCGAAAACGGTCGTGTTCGAAGCGCGGTGCGCCGGCGCAAACGGTGCCCAAGCCAGGATTGACGGCCAGGAAGGTTTTGCTGTGTGTTTGGTGGGATTGGCAGGGAATTATCTACTATGAACTGCTCCCCTACGGCCAAACCCTTAACTCGGAACTATACTGTCAACAATTGGACCGTCTGAAGGCAGCAATCGCCCAGAAGCGGCAGCTTTGGCCAATAGGATAGGCATTGTGTTCCACCAGGACAACGCCAGGCCACACACATCGATAGTGACTCGCCAGAAGCTCCGGGAGCTTGGTTGGGAGGTTCTTATGCATCCACCTTATAGTCCGGACCTGGCACCGAGTGATTACCATCTGTTTCTGTCCATGGCGAACACGTTTGCTGGTGAAAAATTCGCTTCAAGAGAGGCTTGTGAACATCGACTGTCTCAATTTTTTGCCAATAGGGACAAGGGCTTCTATGAGACAGGCATCATGATATTATCTTCCAAATGGCAAAACCTTATCGAACAAAATGACGCATATGTGACCTAAATCGGATCATTCTAACTATGGTAAGTCAAGCCTTCAATGTCATGCAAAAATAATGGATTACTTTTTACTACACCAGATATATATGATGGAAGGTGGTTTGTAATGAAAATACACAGAATATTTAATACGATATATATTAAGAGAACCCTTTTTCCTGTGCAATGGAACTGACCTCTAAATGAACTGTACTTAAGTACCGTATCATTTGTAACTCAAAAGGAAAGGTCAAGATCAGGGTAAATGGAGAGGGCTTAGCTTGCCTTGAAGGACCTGCAACCTTCGGCAGAACACTGATGATGATGATTACGAATCTTATTGTTTTTAAGCACACAAGATTTATGTTTTCTCGACTTATAGTCAAGAAGTTCAAATAATGTGTATCGTAACCAAACGCGAGAACTAATGGTAATAATACTGTTCAAGAGAGTCCAAGAAGTCAGGAACATATGAGTATGATACACAACTGTCATTTGATTTCACTAGAA
>JAGDQP010008958.1:4079-30248 GCA_022664845.1 Lepisma saccharinum | reverse complement strand
TGATACACAACTGTCATTTGATTTCACTAGAACTTCAATTGAATAAAATAATAATAATAATAATAATAATAATAATAATAATAATAATAATAAAATAAACAATAAAAAACAATAATTACTTGAACTAATGATCAATTTGAACTCACTTAAACGAAACATTAACTTATACTTTCGCCTGACTTTACTCGAAATTTGGGGAGTGAAAACTTTTTGAGCAGCAAGTTAAATATTACTCATTCAAAAATAAGTTTCAGAATCACCATGGGACTTGTAAAGCTTGTGGCACTAAATCCAAATATCACACAGCAGCAGGATCTATCCAATGAAAAAAAAAAAAAGCTTTAAAGTAAGTTATGTACAGTAACGTAATTGCAAATTGTTAAAGTCAGTACCGGTACTGTCAATATTCGAAGCTTATCTCATATGCCATCAATTTTTAACTTAATCTTTTTATTGCTGAAATAATCAGTGCCTTTTAAACCACTTCCTGAACTTATCCTTACTGATTACCCAGAATGATGAAATTTAAGAATTAAAAAAAAAAAAAAAACTTGCCATAGAGCTTGCAATTGGCTACAAAAAGTCGTACTGTATTCTCTTCTTTGAGCAAAAAATAACTTTACACTAAGAATAATACATTTATGCCCAGAAAAATTACAAATTATCTTAACAAGTTATGTCAAGTATGTATGACATATAACAAATATGCATATATATAACTGTAAATGGGTAACCCGAAATATACTTGTCGTGTGTGTGTTGTTTTTTTTTCTTCATAAAAGTGAAGAATTGCAATACATTAGGATCTTGTAAAATATCTGCAGCAACTATGTTGTAAACGTTTTGTACATTTTTATTCACATCTCACATATCATTCTTAAGGTTATGTTCTTCACTGGTAGAAGTTTGATACAGACAGGATCTTGAATTCTATTTAGACGTGTAAGCTAGACATTTTAGTACATGTCACGTAAATTCAAATGCATTCGGAAAGTAAGTTGAAAGTATTGAGTTGTTAAAATCAGACCTGTGTCGAGTATAAAATCAGACTTGTATATTACGCCACTAGAGTAAATTTATTTTTGGCTACAAACAACAACTTTTAATTATATAATTTTAAGATGAGTGAAAAGGCATCTGTAACGTTAGATGCCAAAACTACCCCAGTATGTATTTTTATCGTTGTACGAAATTCCAATGCTGCTTCTAGAAATTCAAACCTAGAGAGTTCAAACTTTCAGAGAAGAAAGTTTATAACTATTTTAAGAGTTCAAAACGTGTCGATTTTTTTCTTTTGTTCATTATGAAATTTCTTGATTGTCATTATGAATATCCAAACCTCTTTGAACAATGAACAAAATGAAATGAACATTTCGACACTAAAATGGTTATGAATTCTCTTCTCTGCACATTTGAACTGTCTAGGCTTGAATTTGTAGCAGCACCATTGCATTTTTGTGTAAAGAAAAAATACTTTAGAGAAATACGATGGCAGTGTTGCCATCTAGGTTTTTAGAGATCGTTGTTTACACTAACCTTAACGAGGCTGTCTTATTTTATCTTGATCTATGGCGGATGTCCTAGTTACAATAAATTAACAGATGAAGTTCATCAATTTGTATCGTAGTGAACTACACTCTTAGTTCGGAAGGTACACAGAACATAGGTTACAGGATTGGAAACACGAGCACTTTTTACGAAATAAGTCACCAGAATAGTAAGTAACAAGCTGCTTGCTCAAGTTCTTTCCTTTATTTTTCTTTTCAGCGTCATACTGATTGGGATGCAGCAGCAGGTCTTCTTAAGGGAATCTATGAAACGCTTTCCCGTTATCCGTATATTATCCATATGCAGCATATCAAAACATTAATAAATACTTGTCAGGTAAGGAATCATTTATTGAAGTTTAGGCTTTGTCTGAAACTAAGGAAATTATTACGAATAAATTACATTAATTAAAATTACTAGATTTTTAGTATACTTTTAAACCCACGACATAACTATATTCCAGGCAAAAATAAGATTTTGAATGTTGCAAGGGACGCTGAGATCTGCAAGTTACGATTGTCTAATTTATATGAACTTTTACGGTGTTTATGTTTTATTCTAAGTTTGTTTCACATACTTACTTTGATTGTGATCATTACTACAGACGAGTATAATCTCCTACATTAGCTCTCAAATGGCAGAGAACATGTTGTTTCTTGAAAATTTGTATAGAATTTAATTGTTGTTTCAAGAAAATAACTCTATTTTACACTTAAAATTGAAGGGTACTTGAGAAAAAAAGAAGAAATGTCAGTTTTCTTAAGAAAAAGGTGAGTTGGCAACCCCAATCGTATTAAACAATGATAGCTCCCCAGAAGTAAAAGCTTCAATTAAAAAAAAGCGAACATTTCACAAGTTATAAACACTTTTATAATGTTAAATACATGGGAATAAAATGCTTGTTGCGAGAAATCACTTTTGCTGACATTTCCCCCTTTTGCCTTGAAGACTTCAAGGTTAATTTCCATTAGGGTCATTTCCTTTATGTCGCTATTTTCCTAAATAATAAAATTCAATTCTGCATGTATAATTTTATAATTCATTTATGGTATAATATTATCAGAGTATTTTTTTTAAGATTGAAAGTATGTTCGTTTCGCTTTTATTATTATTATTTTACCTTAGTAAACAAAGTGGAAAAATTCTGTACTTACATAAAGTGTAGTCCTCTAAAGTGCAGTGAAAATTAGCTTGTTTAGAAACTGAGCTCTAGTTTCTCTAGTTTGAAAATTAGAAAGTTAGTTTTGTGCCAAAAAAATAATTTGAAATTGACAGACTGGGCAACAAAAGTGAGCAAACTAGTTAGAAAGAGTTACTATCTCTTGGAAATTTGTAAGCTACACAAAGAACTTCGTATACTCGAACAGTGCCAGAAGATATCTATCTATGTTGTACGATTTTCGTTTATCTGGGACTTATTCCACTTTCTATCGCTTAAACAACAAACAGCGCCAACTCACTATCTTGTAAATGAGGGTCTTTTGCTTCATGTAGCCTCAGGGTTAGTTTAATTTTTTTCTTTAGTTATTTATATATACGTGTACTGACGTTTCTGCAATCTCTTGTTAGCTTAAATGTAGTAAAGAGCGCAAACTGAAACAAGAAAAGGGTAGATATGAAACAAAAAAGAGAGAAAATACTAAATAAAATAATGGGGATTAGATGTTAATAGGTCTGTAAAATAATGCAGATTAGCTAATCATTATTTTGCACACATATCCATAGCTGTCTGGCGTCAGTGTAAACATGGCGGAAGCGTATTATGTATTTAGATGTTTTCTCTAACTAGTCCCCATATATATGTATATAGATGTGGGGGAAAGAAGTTGTGCTCTTAACATTCGTATTAATAACCATCGTCACTTCTGTACTATCAACAAACCGCCCCAGTTTCCTTGCTCACCGAGTCCCACAATGCCTATTTTGATCTATCTTTGCTGGTTGACATAATCCACATTTTACCCCCTACGACCAGCACCTCAACACGCCGTCTGTGGGAGAGTGCCTTTATTCATGGTTTCAGCGCGAAAATAAAAACCTGGGCTTAACCTTCAATAACTCTAAGCTTCCATTTTCTTCTGCATTTTCAACACATTTCCATCCACGATCCCACCCTGTACTTACACGCTATACAGTTATTAGAATTTGAATTTCCGGAAATCTACGCTCTATGGCAGTCAGTTTATCTCCAGTTTTGATGCTTTGTCCGCTACGTGTCGCCACTGTCTCTTCAAACTTGTACTTTGTGAACACGTGAACTTCGCTCACTTCCTCTATACTTGAAAACGTGTATAGGCACGAAATATAGTGACTTTTTTATGTGTATATGTGTGATCTAATGCAAAACTAAACTGTAAGTATTATCCTTTTTTCTTCTTCATTTGTTTTAAATTTACCTTATATATATTGTGAAATCAGGCAGTTATACAATGCTTGGCAAAGAATGAAATAAAGGAACGAATCTAACCTAACCTTACCTGACCTCTCGTAGAACCGAAAGATTCTCCACATAATAATTTATTTAAGAGCATCAGGCATTGTATTCAATATATTACTGGTAATGTGTATGTATATATATCTTCATTTTTTTAAAAAAACTATAAATATAACTAACCCAAGAATTACAGGAAACGAAAATGCCTCACTTCCGAAATAGTTAAGTCCCCTTGCACCAAATGCCCAATTACCAGCAGTTGTACAATAGCTTTTCGATGACTGTGACTTTAATAAAACACTGATTATTTTCTTATTTAAATGAAAAAAAAAAAGATTAAAGTAACAATGAGTCTTATTTCTTCTGGCTTAACTAAGACAGCATTTAATACTTCAAACTTAAAACTGACTGTGACAAGTGTATAATAATTTCCTCTTTAATATATATATTTTTATATATCTTTCACTTTTTTTTTTTTTTTTTTGTTTCAGTCTTTAATTATTGGTGACGCAAATGGACCAGGAATGACTGAGGGTGTGTCGTCAGCAACTGTTGCATTAATGAGCCAAGTTCCACCTCCACATTTCTGCTCTACCGTCGTGAGATTAATAGCGTTGCAGATTTTGGCGATTGGCGTAAGTGAACTATAAACAGAAGTCATTCAGTTTTTACATGTAACTACAAATTAAACATCCATAATCATGATAATTAATACACAAAGATAAAAAGTGTTGATAGTCTTGAAAATGTAGAAATGTGATACCTGTTTGTCTAGTAATGAAATTTATAATTTTATTGCAAATTATCTTTCTCTTGGCTAATATTGCAAGTAGTATTTATTTAATAAATGTGTACATCAATTTTGAACACAGACCAAACCAAATATCTCTTAATATACGAATTCAATGAAATTGTGATCAACGTCTGAACTGACCGTCATTGTTATTACTGTGATTGTGCCTCACGTATATATTGTTTTCAGTTATGAGTCGACTCCTCTCCATCACTTACCAATCTATCATTCAAAGACTCTATGTTTCTAAAGGTTTGCCCAAAATCACTTTTCTCTGCGTGTCAAACCGACCGGCCGTAGCTCAGTGGTACAGCGTTGACTTTGCATTCTTGAGGTTCTGGGTTTTTAATATTAGCAACCGATCATCCTAACTGAATTCATTCCAGGGTTTTGCTTAGTCATACCTGAAAAATGCTGGGATGGAACCTTAAAAATTAGACCCTGGCCGACTCATTCCCGCGTCCTTTCCCCTTTCTTATCCAAGCCTGGGCCTTAGATTCCTATAGGCCATAAACAAATTCAAATTCAAAATTCTGCATGCCAAGAGCCATATTTCTCTACTCTCCAGCTATACTTTCTTCTTTTCATTTGGAATTTTACTTCTATGGTTTAAATCACTAGCATTCCATTACGTGTTTGTATTTATCATCCAGATCGCAATAAGCTTATCACTTGTTTCCGTCTGGAATGATTCTGTTCACCTGAACTTTCTGCAGTCTTTTCTTACGAAATATAAAATATTCTCTTACAACCTGATTTTCTCTTCCTATATGGGAGAATAAAACTTCTTCTACATTTTTAGGCCCAAATATTAGTGATTTCCCTTTCTCTTCAAGTCTCCTAAACTCTTATTCCATCAATTTACAAATATTATTCCCTTTTTTGTAGAGTCACTCTTCTCTTATCTACAATTTTCTTTAACTCTTTACTTCATTCATTGTAAACGAATAGAAATTCTGAATTTTAGTTAAATTTCTTCACTATAGCGTAATTTAAACTTCGGTACAGCGCCTATACACTATTCTAAACGTAAATGCCTATCGTTTCATCACACCTTTGCCATTTTATTGCTAGTGAGTTCTTTTTTTTTATAAATAATGGTTGTTTGTCTAATTAATTTCTATCGTTAGCAGCAATATAGGTTTAAATCATTTTGATAATAGTTATTTTAATAGCTATAGTTTATGTATCGTAATATACATTAATTATGATAAAATTCAATAACTTTGAAAGCGGTCTCTAACCATTGTCGTATCTTATACAAATTTTTAACAATGAACCTAACCGTATAATATATTGTTTGTCTTATATCCTAGATACAGTAGAAGTGGTTTCAGTCATATATCTATTTCAACTCTGCTATATGTAGTATGTGTTGCTTGACTAGCAACAAAGGTTAATCCTAATTTTCTTCAATTCGCTTGTAAAACTGAATATTTACAAATTTAAGTTGACTTTTACAGTTTGAAATATGATACACCTTGTAACAAAGAAAAGCAGCTGATTTATCTAGCCAATATTAATTCGATAATTTAATGAGTTTGACACACACATGTCTGTATTATATTTGTAGGAATCGTATTCCCTGGAACAAGCTTGTGGAGGTTTGTCGTTGTTCCCTACACAAGACAAGACAGAAAACATGTTAATGAACTTTCTTCTTCCGATGTGTCTACGAGTTGGAAGCGGACGGAAAGGTATCAACAAAGTTTTTGAAGTATTTTTTTAGTCATATCATGTATAATATTAAGCCATGTAAAGCGAATGACTAGCTATAAGTCCTGGATAGCCGCACAATCATTGTAAATACTTTGATTGATCATAAGTAAAGGTAGATGTTCATTCTTCCCCCCCCCCCCCCTATATTTGTTTCCCGTTCTTTTCCCCCTGAGAATGCTTAAAGTGTTGTACCAGGTAACATGAAATATCAGCTTCCAGTAAGTAGAGAATTTTACGAAATTCTGGTGGAACCAAAAAGGAAGGGAGTGTGCTAGGCTGGTTATTTGGCTTATTAATGTGCCATGTCTAGAAATATAATTAATTTAAAGTTTCATTAACAAATGGCTTAATTTATACTGAATATATGAGAAAATAATACGTTGCATATTTTTTATTTAAATATTTATAGATTCGTACATTCATGACGTAATCCACATTGACAATAATTATAATGTATGGCTAAAAATACAGCTTAGAATAAAAATAATATCATAAATTGTGAAAACAAAATGTTTTTTACTTTTTGTACAAAATAAAATCATAATTTTGTTCTTACCTAATGTCGTTCAATATTTAGTAAATTTTGTTTAAATTATTTATTCCAGTGAAATAACAGTGAAGTTATTGTTTTTGCTTACGAGAAAGGGAAATTGAAGCTTGACATTAATGGTTATATATTCTTTTCCAGACACTCCAAAAATTAGGGTAAACGATGTTAGTTATATATTGACAGTGATTCTCCAAGCCATAAACCCACCGGATACAAAAACTGCTCCAGTTACCGCTCAAAATATCAAAAGCGCTTCTGAAATGAGAATGAGTAGTATGTCTTTCAATTCTCGAGATTCCAAGAAAGTCACGAAAATTCGACCAACGCTCTATAAGGTAGCTTTTCTTGGTAAGTTTTCTTTTAAGTATTTTGATGTATTTGATATTTTCGCTTTTTCTAGTAGCTATTAGTTATTATTTCTCTGTTTTGTTCTAAATATTTTGTAAATATGTGATCAGTTATTAGAAAACTAGCTACTATTGGTACTTCCAGGACACAAACCTCGGCAGCTATTAAAGTAAAACCGCAGAAAATTAGCATTTAAATTCAATTTTTCATGGCTACATATTAATTATTTAAGTTTTATGAATTTATGTGTAACTTTTATTAACTTTGTTAGAGATAAAAAAAAAAATTATGTTGTCAACATTGATATATATTCTTTTCCTTTAAAGGTTTAAAAATCATGATGGTATGCTTTGAACGAGATTTAGTTAATGATTGGCCTCGAATAGCTAGAAATATTATGCTAATCGGTAAACAAAATGAAGGTGTTCAGTACTTTTGGAATTTCTTAGACTTCGTCGTAACCCATCGAACACCACTCTATTTATTACTGCAGGCATTTATACTACAAAGAGTGAGTACATTTTGATATTTTTTAGATTATTGCAATAACAATGGCCGTTTAGCTTGATTGTGTGACTTAATATCTCTCAAACGTAAGTAAATTTTATTTACCAAACCAGTTCTGCATGAAGTTATATATTGATACGTTGTTTTGATTTGATTTTAGGGTAATGTTGACCGCTAGTCACAACAAAGAATATACGTTAGGTGAGGTTAATAGATGCGGAATCGTCCACTTCAAAAGCCTACTGAATAATAATTATTTATGCAGTGAAAGTAACAGTTTACTAGAGCATCTAATTCACCATTAGTTTATCGAATCAACATTCTTAGCTTTTTGTTTGTGAGGGATTATCAGTTAATGACACATACTAAAGTCAGCAGACATGCAGTTAGGGATAGAACTAACTCATATGCGATCTCAGATAAGTAATTAGCCTTTAATTCGAAAAGAAAAACGCATATCTTTGACCCTTGAACAGATAGTAGATGCATACCAAGGATATGACCATAAATTGCTAATCTGTATCTGTAGATCAATCTTCAGAATCATATCTTTCCTCTGCATGTACATACAGGCTGCACCTATTCTATAACATCTGTTCATTCAGTTTCAATTGAGTACACGCAATTTCTTATGTCTTAAGATGACTAATAAGCATGAAGTTCAACCTAAACACTAGTAGAATTTACCGATTACTGGGCTCATAAATTCAGTAAGACACTCTCTTCTGTTTACTGCAGATTTTAGACTTGATCAGCAAGTGCTGGGAAGCCTTATACAACCGAAATATCTATCTGTCGACAACTTTCAACTCAATAACTACTAGAGCTACGAAGGAGGTTGAGGTGTCGTTGGGAAGGTCTTGTCATGACAAGTATAAATCCGTATATATAATCTATATTGAATGATGGATCTCGAGATAAAAAGGGGGATGAATTTGCCTCTAGTAGCTTTCAACTCAGTATTATTCGGGTTATAAAGGTGGTTGAGGTGTCGTTTGAAAGGTATTGGCGAGACGAGTTAAAACCCGTATAGATCATCCAAACAGAACTCCCACTGCTGAAGTTTAACGGTAGCACATGTGCACAGTCCCGAGACTGAGTTTTGCTTTACTTGTTCGTTATGTTAATTACTAGTTCAAGAACCGGATGGTTTTTGTATCAGAAACAATTATGGCTGAATAGAATAGCTTCTACTGTTTTATCTATGTAGTTTTTAGGTTGTATTAGATTTACTGGTTTGGGATCAGTGGTGTTTGTACATATTATCCATAAAATGATGAGTTAAAGCGAGAAAGGTTTAAGTCAATATTTGACAATTCTGAGTTAACTAGAGAAATAAAAACTATGCATGCATATGTTTTAGTGTGGTGGGGAGAGGATAAATAGTAACCCAACATGTGACATTATACATGAAGCATTTACTGGTATGTCAATGGGTTAACGTTATGGTGGTGTAAGTAACCTTTTTCGACAATTCTGTTTTAAACGAGAAGTGAAAACACATTCAAAGCTGTTAAAATTAGTAAATTTCTTTAAATGTCATAATTTGGACGGTACTGGCTGATATGATTTAAACCTGTCACATGTCTGAGGGATGATTCGCTTCGGTGAACCCTCTTCCAGGGCAGGGCTGAGGTAAATAATAGCAAGGTCTCTTGTCTAGGTACCACCTCAGTCACTATCCAACTGCATCTGCTATCCGAAGTCTGCGACTGTGACATTAATTCACCGGGCTGGATTGAAACGAAAAAGTTGCATTGATTATAAGTAATCTAATAAACTACTGTTTCATGAAAAGTACAAACCATGACTTATTCTACCCAAATTCAACATTGGATGACGAGTTAATTGAGGCACAATTGAGTTTAACCCGAGTTATTCAGCCAGAAAAAGAGAAAGCTACTTTGAACATTCCTAAAAGCAAGGTTTTTACAAGCGCT
This sequence comes from Lepisma saccharinum, assembly GCA_022664845.1. NCBI lineage: Eukaryota > Metazoa > Arthropoda > Insecta > Zygentoma > Lepismatidae > Lepisma > Lepisma saccharinum. The sequence goes on along the minus strand of JAGDQP010008958.1, from coordinate 20,409 downwards.
GCAAAACTTGGATACCCTTCTTGCAACGATATTTGAGTCGCATATGAGCTGTCAGAAAAACACTGCTTAGATTAGAGGGCTCGGAAGTTAAAAGTCAAAAGTTGGCATTCCGATTCTGGCATCCCATCCCGATATCCATTTCGGTATGTTTCGGAATTCCGCAATTCCGAAAACTTCAACACTATTATACTTTATCCAGCAAGTATTTCCTTAATTGTTCTGAAAACAAAATATCTTGTTGATACATTTTCTGCCTGCTGGCAGGGTTACAAATCAACGGTGTCTGATCACGTAAACCGTTGTTTTCCATCATTGGGTGAAGACATCCGAAGACATTTCGGAATTCCGATATTCCGAAATTCTGACATTCCGTCATTCCGATTCCGAAATCCTGATTTCCATCCCGAAATATTTCGGAAAGCCGGTATTGCGAATACCCCTAGCTTTTATCGTTATTCCATATGTGATATACTTCTGAAACGGAAATAAACGAACCCTTGTATGGGCGGTATCAACACTATGGCTTACGCCCATCCAGAAGTACCTTTTTTAAAAAACACAGAGGGTGACTTGTGATTAAAAGTGGATGCTATATAACAACGTTGCACAAAAACAACCGTGGCGTAAAGCAAACCAACATCTAAAACCAAACACTCATTCACAGAATGCTCTACGTCTGGTGGAATTTCAAGTACAACCAATTAGGGAGAACATGCAACAAAAATGACCAGTTAGTGAATAGGAAGGGCGTTGTATTCCACCAAGACAACGTGAGACCTCACATGTCTTTAGTCACTCGTAGAAAATGCAACGAGTTAGGTTAGAACGTCATATCACACCCAATACATTCACCGGACATTGCGCCTTCCGAGTTTCACTTGTTTCGATCTTTGTAGAACTTTGTAAAAGGAAAATCATTTCGTGATTCAAACTCTGTCAAACAGCACGTCGATGTTTTTCCCCTCTCCAAGCTAGTCCAATTCTACGTAGCGAAATTTTGTAATCAGCAGAAAGATGAAACAAACTGATCGAAAATAGTGAACAATACTTTGAAGAATAAATATTCATTCGCAATATCGTAATCTTTGTTTCATTTCTAAGAAAGAAACGCTCAGAATTTTTCTGACAACTGAATATATAAAGTCCGGAATATATATATTCTAATTTTGTTGGTACATATCTTATGCAATCTATAATGACTAACATGAAATGAAACTTACAATTTTAGGCTCTACAGCAGGTTACAGTCTCTCTTTGTCTTTAAAATTACTCTTGTTTGAGGAATAAATGAAGGGTACCTTAGCAGCACAGATTATCGGGTCAATATCGACCTAATGCTGAGCCAAGCGTGATCGATATTGGCCGGTACTGTCCCAATATTGCGCCAATATTGGCCCAATATCCTGTTCTGCTATGGTAAGTTATCAACCAGGACATTAGACCAAGTACCATCCCGTCATTCAGCTATTGAAACTACGAAAATCCTAAGAAGATATCAATCAGGATGTTTGGCAGCACGGCAAAATCTGCGTGCCTCATCGTTACCCGTACGAGGTTGTCAATGTAACACTTAACCACGGGGGATGGGTAATGTGATTAATAAGTTGTATTATATAATGTGATTATAAGCTAAACATATTTACTATTTTGATTCTTTGGTAATCTTTCTATCCAGCTGGAACAGCCACCGAACTCGGAAGCTGAAAGACATAGTCAGTTTGTGATTCGGGAGAAACTGCGAGGAGTAAGAATCTCCAATCCAAAATGTAAAGGTTCGCTTAATATGGATTTAGCTCACGAAATGAAAGAACTGAAAGAAGAGATCGAATATAGAAGATACGGTAAGTTGCATTATAGACACTTTATAGTCATTGAAAAACACAATTTACAAGAATTGATGATTGATTCATATACAGTACAATATAAAATATCCTAAAATCTTCTGTTAATTTTATGTACCTTTAATGTGCATGGTAGTTTTAATGTAGTATAATTTTAGCTAATGCTATTTGTGTTCACCTGAAAAAGCTCAATTGGATAGGGTGAAATATAATGTAGCCTGCTTTAACGACGTTTTCTGATTGGCCTCTTTCATATTTATCGGTTTCGTTCTTCCTTTCTTCATAATTGCTTCACAGAGGTTAGTAAGCTGAACGATACAATAGCTTTCTGAAACCATTGATTCATGAAACAGTCTAGAATGATCTTTTGGCCGTCCATTTTACGTTTTCTTAATAGTTTGCTCCAACTCTTCGTTTTCAATATTCCACGTTGTTCCAGCAGTTACTTCATCAATGATGTTATTACACCTGTTTTCTTCATTTAGCCTTTCTTATAAACTTCTTTTTCCTTTAATTTCTTGTTCGTAAATAAAATTCTTTATTTTGTAACTTAGTTTACGTTTATCAAGTCCGGCTTTTAAGTTTTTGCTTCAGCAGTACTTGCATTTCTTTCAGCAGAACCATATTCCAAATTTGAAATACCTTTCTCTCTCATTAATTGTGCTCTAACTCTGTTATTTATCTACCAAGTTTCTACCTCATACTTACATATTAGATTTCCTTTGCTTACATAAAATTCTCTTTTTGTATTTTATTTCTGTTATAGAATTGCTTCTTCCTTAAGTCAGATTTGCTGTTTGATTTCTTTTATCAGTACTTTATAACTTATCTTCATTCCAGCTTCCACCGTATCTGGACATACACAAGGCTTTGATATCTTCTTTTCAGTCTCCACTGTTCTTCATTTTCCTCTTTTGCCTATTTTATATTTTTTCTTCCTATATCTGCCTTTATTTTGTTGCTCCATCTCCTCCTTGGCCTTCTTCTTGGTCTTTGTTCCTGAATGTTGTGTTCCTCCATTTTATTTACTATTCTACTTTTTCTCAGCTTTCAAACATATACAAATCATTTAAGATAGCTCTTCTCTACTATTTTTCTTACGCTTTATTCTCTCAAAACTTTTATGTCTTCATTTTTTTTATCTATATCGCTTCGTTTCTTCCAGTATACTCCTTAAGAATTTCATCTCCCACATCTGAATTCTGCCTCACTCCCTTGCTGTGCAGAGACGACCATGGCATATTCAGTTCCTTATGTTTTCTGGTATATTTCTACCATGTATAAGATTATTTGAACATAATATTTTCTGTACAATATCTGTTTCAGCTCCCTTGGTTTGTTTCTATCTCATAGTAAAGAGTAGATGTTTTACTGTTTGATCATGTAATAGATTGGGATGATATGATTATGGTGATTGGATACCAATGAAATATATATATATATATATATCTGAGTTCTTGTATTTTATGTAAACAGAAAAAATAAACTAATTTTGTTATTGCTCCCGAAAGTAGACGAGCAGGATGCCAAGAAGAATACAGTTGGCGATATGTGCCACACCCAGCAACCCCGCCGACACAGACCGTCGCTGATTGAACTGTTTACTGGAGATTCTGGAAGAGGAAATCCCGTCGAGTCTCAACCTCCCCCTCACAGAGGTATTAATTTTATCTATGTGTTATTTTTTTCTTCTTAGATCATTGTGAGTTAGATTCTGTTCGTTCAATATAAATTGTTACAGTATATGCAAGGTAAGAAAAGCATGTTTACATCACGAGTATTATCGTCTTTTTATTTGTCGTTGTGTTTTTTATAATTTGTCCTTTTTTCTTACGTTGGGAATTAATATTAACATTGTTTATTCCTTATTGGAATTCTTTTATAGCCTCCGTAACAGAATAAGTTTATTTACGGACTTCAGTTTCTGTTAGACAACTTTTATGTGCGCTTGAACTTATATTTCTTAATATAATTCCTTCCAGTTACTTCGAGCTTAGAAAACGAATAACGAATTACTTTATTGTTCTTACGTTATCTGGTGTGTGGATCTCGTAAAGTGAATGTGGGGAAACAAGCTTTCGTCTTTCTCCAAGGGACATGTTTAGGAGAAAAAGGATTTCAATAATGTCCACAGTTGAAATAGATGATTGGAGGTTCTTCATGAATGCTGAGAATCCAGATTAAAATCGACTTACAAGATTAGATTTCGTCGTTTTTAGTGACGTCTTCTGTTGTGACAATACGTTTTGTATGTTCTGCATTGTTGTTCGTTTATATGTCTGCAAAATGTATATGTGGTGAATTTTCTCTTCTTCTTGTCAGAGTAACTTCACCAATGAAGTAAATCCATTTTTTTTTATTTACGAGACTTGATATAGTTTAATTTCTTGTTTATCCATTTTTTATTTCTATTTATTTATTTATTTATTAACTGGTTCTACTTATTTAACTTATAATTTTAAGCCAGATAATCAGCTATAGTCTAAACCCATCAGGTCTGAAGTGTAACGTCCCATGATGAGCTCTCTTACAGAGGCAGGGAAAGGGATGAGCGACTAGACCTTTGCCTAGGCATTATACCAGCATTCGCCTAGTGAAGCTCAGGGAAATTCTGAGAAAACCTCTGTCATTATGACCGTCAGCATGATTCGAACCTTCCTGCCTTCCCGGGACAGATCGGAAGCCCATATCCGGATCATTGATTATCCTATTTTTATATGTTTACATTTTATATGTATTGTGTACGTTAGACCGGCACCGAAACCCGCTCCCAACGCGAAGAAATTTCTCAGTGAAAGACGCAGATCGTGTAAACAACCAATATCTAGATAATAAAGTTTCTTAGTTAAGAGATTAAGAGAACTTAAAAATGGTTAGCTCTATGTCATTCTTATAGTTCAATGAGAAACACATGGTACAGAAAGTCAATAAATAACTTGAAGTATTCAATCTTTGGTTGCTGAGTAGACAAATTCAGTATCTTGGGAAGACCGGAGAATATGAAACGTAGGAATTCGTATTAACTTTGAAGAATTGAATTTGAATTTTTATTTATGGCCTTTAGGCTTCTTAGGCTCAGGCCGGGATAGGGGAGGGGAAAGATTCTTGAAGGTGTCGGACAGGACCTTGAAGAACAATATTATCTTTTTCAAATAATTGGTTTTGTATTTGCGAAAAAAATAGAAAACTGTTTCCATTCATCTAGCAAAAAACAAGCTTGATAAGTGAAAGCGCTAGAACATATATCTTTCTACGAAATACTTATCACATATAGCATACGTACTTCCATCTTGATAATTAAAGTTATAAATGTACAAAAAGCAAATATTACATAACATACTTTTCTTATTTTCATAATGTTATATGAATTTTTTTAAAGATATTACCAAAATGTCATTTAGTTGATTGCTTTTATTCTTGAGAAATTATAAAAATATTGTTATATATATATATATATACAGGCGATATGCTATTCAAGAGGATCCCTTGTTAACAGAAGTGGCAATATTTAGATACTTCAAATTATTCAAAACATATTAGAGAAAAAGTAAGTGTCATTAGTTATTAGAAACATATACCAGCAAACAAACAGAACCATATTTTCCATACACGATATATGTTTTGATTTTGTATAGTTATTAAGGTAAAACCGTGTACGGTGAATAAAGCTTCGCGTACGTAGAGCTATTTCTTGATAAATCCAAGAACAACAATTCTTGTTACAAACTTTTCTTCCAATACAGTATCGTTTTTTTTATTAATTATAGGGAAAAATATGATAATAATGTAAAAATAATATAAAGGGTATAATTTCCAATGTTTTAGTGAACAGCTGTGTGATATTACATAACTCTACGAACAACTTGTCGGTCAAATTTTAAATTTAGATTTATTTCTGCAGAGAAAAATTAAGTATTTAACTCTTCAATCTCTCTACAGTTGGATTGAAAAGAAGAAAGTAAATTAGCTAAGGAGGAATATTATTATTTTCTGCCCTAAGGCATTGAAATGAAGTAAAAATTGCTCATAGTCTCGCTTATTATCATACAGCCGGAGGAGGTTTCCTTGATAAAATGTTAGGAAGTATATTCTTTGGAGAATACGATATTTTTACCTTTTCTCTTTAATTTTTCCAATCGTATACACATCAGAAGAAAATTATGGGGAAAGTATATTTATTCTAGAGTTTTTGAAGAAATATCATAGTAGACGCCACGAGCATAGATTTGGATTCATCTTGTATATGTAATTCTTCTACCTAAGGATTATGATATTGTTTTTTTTTTCTTATAGTACTTTTATTTTCAATACATGCATAAATTCAATCATTTACATTCTAAAATAAATGATAATTCTTCCCAAACAGTTTCTCAATTATTATTGATCTGAACTATCAATGAAAGGAAAGCTTCACTTTTGTTTAGTTTTTACTATCCTTTGCCTAACTTCTAAATTCTTACATCGAATGCTGGCAACCAGAACTGGCTATGCCTCTCTCATTACGAAAACGGTTTGAGCCCTCAAAACATGTGATCCTTTTTTTTTCATTTGTTTGCCAGAAAACGAACTTGACTTTTAAGGACAGTATCAAGACCGAATTTTTAATCAACTTTCTAATTTCTTAATAAACTTGTAAGCCTTTCAATATGATCATCTCCAAACAAGCAATTTTGAACACCTTCGACTTCACTCTTATTTGTCGAACTTATTGACAATTTATTTTCTATTATCATTGCTTTTCGGATAGTTTTAATTATAGGTTTAATGAGTTGGAAAAACGTGGTGTTGCATTTCACATTTTCTCTACTTTGTTACTTGAAAATCTGAAAGTCTATTAATCCACGACCATCTTCAGTTTCTCATTCATCATTCACTTATTGTTTTACAGACCTTTTCTTTAATTCACAAATGTTTGTGGTATCCTCAAAATCTTACAACATGAATTTAACCATTTTCCGACGTCATACAATGATTAAATTTTACACAGCGAGGTAAGTCGGGTGACAATACAATATAGTCCATTGTAACTTTCATATATTTCTATGTATTTATATATTTTAAAAGCATATTTTAATATATTTTTAATGTGGACTTCTTTATCCTAAAATAAATACTAGCCTGCACCAAGCTTGCGTTTGACTGGTTGCAGAACACTTTAGGATTCGAGTAATAAAAATTAGCTTGAGAAAATGTATCCGAACACCGAAATAACTCGAAAAAATAATTTTAAAAAAGCTTTTAAAAGATAAACTTTTTTTAAACTATTCGTACTAAAAGTAAAAAATAATTTTGTTTATGCATGACTAAAATGAAAAGCATGGGGTGCGCCATTTCAAGAATTTATTAAGTGACTGTATATGAGAGAGCACCGCATGCTTTTCTTTTTGGTCGTGCATCAACGAAATTATTTTTTACTTTCTGTACGAATTGTTTAAGAAAAGTATGTCTTTAAAAAGTTTTTTTAAATTATTTTTCCATTTGTTATCGAATTGTAGTTACAGAGAATTTTAGTAACTTCATCTATCGCCAATTTCTCTTCTCGTACTTGATGGACATTTTTATATAATTTAACAGTGTATTCTTAAAATAATGGGACATATTTTAGAAAAGGAATACTAATATCAAAACAAGAAAACGTTCCTACGGACATACATAAAAAAGATGCTTATTTTCGGAGTCCGAGACAGCGAAATGTTGTGCCGCTTCGTTACAAATGACGTAATATCTCGACAAGCAATGACGTAAAGTGTATCAGCTAACAAATTACAGTGCACATTTTACCCATATGAGCAAAGTTTGTGATTAAGGAATCATAGAGATAGTCAATGTAAGAATTTCGTTTTCAAGAACTTAACATTTCGAAAAAGACAAAACATAGAAACTGAAAAGTATGCGATATAACTACCATAAGTAAATCTCAATGAATGTTTTACATATATATGATAAGGCAATACTCAAAACAGTTAAATGTTAAACAAACAATACTTTGTACAAAATAAATAGTACTCTGTATTCTCCAGCCACTTGAAGTATTGCCAAATAACACATAAAACAAAAATCGTGATTGGGTTATTGAGACGAATAAAATAGAGGAAAAGTTTGAACAACACAAAGACGACGTCACGCTAAAGAGGGACAAGAACGCCATTTATATACACACCCAGGAGAAGGTTCATGAGATAAGACAAGGAAGGAGCGAAGATACTAGAACAAGAGAAAAGGAAGTTGTCTAGGGAGTAGAAACTAGAAGAACCAAGGCAATGGAGGTAAGTCAAGGAACTTGGACAGTGACTGGACTATAAATGAGGAATGGGAAGACATATTGCGTAAGGAGAGAGAGAAGAAAGTATTCGAGAAAGGGAAAAGTCCCACAAAGAGTCGAATTATCTGTATTTAAACAAGAAAAAAAGTTAATGGTATTTGAAATACAAAGCGAATTATAAATTTACACATATTTCACAAACCAGTTGAGATATTTAAATAATTCAAAAACATTTAAATTATAGACACCTCATAGAATATTTAAAGCTATGTCTTTAAGTTCTAGCCTCCAAACGGCTATCGGACCCCACGTCAGTTCAACGAAGTCTTTTTAACCCAGTATCTTTGATTTGGATGAAATGTGGTTGCATTGTAGAAGTTTTTGTGCTGATTTGAAATCTGTAAAGTTTATTACAATCGCACCCGCGGTTCCAAAATAATTGCATTTCAAAAACGGAATGAAAAATCCATTGTTATAGTCGCGACATGAAATTTTCACATCGTTTTAAAATACGAAAGACGTTATATCTCGATTTCTATTTATGCTAGAAACATGATTCTTTTTTCATTCAGATTGTCTTGAAATGATCAACCAGGAACTATATATAAAGCTAAGATCTAGCTGTTAGAAAATTTACAAAAATGAAAATTTGCCCCAAAAAATTTAAAACGCCATTTTGTAAATTCAAGTCTTTATGAATGAAAATCCCCATCATGGATTTCAATGATTTTTTTTGGAAAGCTCATTACACCTATTTTCATACGTAAAATAATTATGAAGGGCCTTCAAGGCACTAGGGAGAAAAGTGAAATATCATAAATGTATCTGTAAGAGGTAAAAAAGAAGTCTTACACACTGATATCTTAATTTTCTGAATTTGAATTTTATTGATAGCCTTTAGGCATCTAAGGTTCAAGCCGGAATAGGGAAGAGGAAAGGATGTTAAAAGGTGTCGTCCATGAGTTATATTGAAGTACCATCCCAACACTTGCCTGGTGTGGCAGAGAAAAAAACAACAACTTGGATTTAATTTTTATCGTCACCTTTTCTTTAGAGTTACCAATTTAGTAGTGGAGGTTTACGAAATGTATTATTTATTATGTGTTTGAATATAGAGAAGTATGTTGCGTATCTAGATTTGGGAAAACTGGATCTCAAACACACACTTGAAGTACTTTGTAGATGTTTTAGGAAAGACATGGAAAATGAATATGTTTAGAAACAGGAGGAGGGATATCAGATATGAATTAAGAATAAGGAAGGGGAAATGTGTGATATCTTCTTCGTAAGTTACTTTAATTAATTCCAAGCTATAATTGTTATTATTGAAATAAACTTCTTAATTTCATTTGTAATTACATTAATTTCTTTTGATTTTCCATCAACTTTAAATGAACGAAAAAAATTGAGTAGATGTTTAAATTGAAGAACAGGAATGTTTATATGTATTTTATACAATATTTTTACTAGAAAATATTTATATTACTAGAATTGAGTTATGAGCTTATATAGCTTATAGATGTAATGTTTAATATAGTTAATTAATTTTATTCTATACTGCTTCCTTGTATTGACTAGATTAACAAAGTGTAATAAGTAGAATTAACAACTTCTATAAATGTTTTTATATAAAGTTCTTGTGGTGTGATATACAGTAAGCATGCTTTGAAATATTTTGTCTTTAACTACTGCTTGATCATAACACGTTTCTTATTTTAAATATTTATTTCTTAAGTACGTGTTTGCATAGTTTTTCCTTCCTCTTAATATTCTAAAATATAAGTCGCTATTTTCATTTATGTTGGTGTTGTCTTGATTATACCACGACCCACCAGATGTCTCGCAGATCAGTATCAACAAAATTAGAAATAAAATTGATATGCTAAGAGATTGATGTGCTAGACATCTTTGATGAACATTTCTGAAAAGGGCGCGCAATCCTTGTTTTCAGCAAATGTCCTTCAAGTTATCTTTCTTCTCTAATAATTAACGTATTATAATTAGGGTTGACACTGCAATTGAGTATTCCAACTTTGAAAGCTCAAAGATCAACGAATAATGTATTGGAAGTGTTTTTCCATATATTAATGCAAGTATTTTATTAGTAATGAAAAAAAAAATAACAAATTTCTTAACCTAATATGCTAACCTATAATTTAATATTATACAGTAATAAACTAGGAGTAAGCGTTCACTGAACGATTACATGATTACTGGTACTTCGATCTGTAAATGAAGCTTAATCATATCACTTTTTCTTTACTAATACCTCGTATTTTCATTTACCACGAACGCTAAATAATTTTGACGTAACCTTTACAGTAACGTAAATATAGAGGAACAGACCATGAAGATACATTTTATCACTTCTTTAATTTCTTGTTATAGCTGTCCATATCAGCTTAATTATTACAAGAAAAATCGTTAATTTAAGTAATTAGAACTGCTATAATATTTAGAAAGTGATAAGTATTATAGCTTCTCTGCAAGTGGAACATAAAAACCAGGCAAATATCATAACATACATGCCGTTGAATTGCTTTACTTTCGTTTGCGTAGATGTATTTGAGATAAATAACAATGTAACATAAATCAGTTTGGATTGTATTATATCATTTTGGAAAAAGCCCAGGAGAATTACATAAAATAATTAAAAAAGACAAGTGTGTGTATTTAGAAAGCTATGCTTTTTCTTCTTTGTGTTTAGATTTAAATTTAAACAACATTAGCTTTGATTATCATTTATAAAATAACTAGTTTCACTCACAATCTGGTACAACCTAACCTCTGATACTTGATGAAACTTTTAAAATTAAGTTGTATTAACTAAAAATCGAAAGACAAAGTTTGCACGGATTGATATTACGATTATCAGTTCATGTTCAACATACATTATTCATGTGTAATGTATGTAACAGGCATTCAAAACTGTTAATGGAAGTTCTAATAACCGCTTTGCATGATCTTCCAATTATAATAAGCACAAAATCAGAAAATCAAGTTGTCTAATTTCCAGATTGTCCTAAACAAAAATTGCGATAGTGTCTTCCCTAATTATGAGCGTCCTAATCACTCCAACTTGTTGTGTTGTACTATTCAATACATGTTTCGTGACACGTACAATAAGTGTTGGTTGGTTTGTTAATACAGAATCTGTATCCAGCGGAAGTGTGGGCTCAACTCGGTCAACTTTGAACCGGGACTTGGGCGGTCAAGGGGAATCGCAAACTTCCAGTGGTAGTACTGTCATGGGAAAAATTGTTACAGGTAGAGCAAGAACCCGTAGGCTAGCAATGTGCCCCCCAATGCGGAATTTCCTCCAGTAGTGCAGCAGACCTGTTTCCCCATGAGAGTAGTTTTAATACTTTTCCCTTTGCTTTGTAGTCTCAATGTATTTGCTATATGTCGTTGTCTTTTTTTTTTTAGATATTCATATCTAAGAGTATATACATATATATCTGAAATACTTTAAAACTTAAAATCAGTGCTGAGAATAATATTTTATTTAATTGTAAGTCCACTAAATCTCTTTGAAATAGTCAGTGTGTTCAGTAATTCATTTCTAAATGTCCTGTATTGCGTGCCTTTACATTCCATAAACTTATGGTGACGTTGAAATTGTATTCCCTATTTTGTTCGGATTTTTAAAAGCAATACTTAAACAAATAAATGAACTAATATTATTACGAGTTCTAGAGTTCTTTTAATTATAGAAACATCTTAAATGAATACCTAAGAACATCAAATGAACCTGTCGTTACTTCCACTTCCTTGCTACCAGTACTCAGAAAGTTGCTTTTAAAAAGAAATGTCGCTCTACTCACATATCTTTTCCGTAAAAGAAATGGGTTCCATTCAATCGGAATGGGAGATATAGACTCGCATAGACCTCAACTACGGGAGTCCCAGGGCTTGAGACAGTCAAGCAGGAAGAGATCCAGGAGAAAATTGCGTTTGCAGGAGGAAGCGGCCATATTGTAAGCAGCGGCCAAGCGCATGAAAGCGTAGCTCCGCCACAGCGTTTACAGGTCCTTTCTGAAAAGGATAACACAATACGGCATAGACTTGCGCAATATCATGCAGTTTGGTTCTTTGTAGTGGAGGGCACCAATAACAATTCAAATTTCTATATTGTAGCCCTACCCAACTTCCCTTATTCAAAATTTGTATATTTTCGCAGTGGTTTAATTTAAATGGTCACCACTATACCAGTACATAGCTCAAACAAAGTAGTAAGGAATTTCTGTAAATAAGCGTGACACTAAATCCAATTCGCAGAACAATGGAAAGGCATTGTCATGGACCACATCGTAAGATTATGTGAGTATAATGGGCACAACCGTGTAAATATAGGAAGAAATTAAGAGGGAAAATGTATTTTAAAAATGTAATCCCTGTTGTTTAAAAAATTCTAACATGTTAGGTGGGTTCCTCACTGTGAAGATTACTTGTTTTGTGAAGAAATACAGTACACTTCTACAACATGATCTAATTTCAGAAATGTGTCTTTATTACTTACTTATTTCAGGGAATTTTTATTTACACAAAATCCTGCAAGCGAGAAATTGCATATGTAAATTTCTATGATTATCTTCTTTCCTTCACTGTGTTGGTTCTAATTCCTGTACAGGAATGAATAAGCTCTTATTGCAATAGTTATGAATTCAAGAAAAAGTTAGGTGTAAACTTTGAATGGCGTAATTCACCAGAAAACGGGGGTCAAAAGGGAAAGTTAGTGGAAGATCTCATATTTCCCCTTACTTTTTCGATTTTACCATTTCCCCCACTTACTCTAACTGAGACTCTCTAGGAGGCTTTCATCACATATAAAATATATTTGTCCTTTTTTTTTTTTTACATGTATTATTTCAAAATTTGGTCTAATTTAGTAGAATGGTTAATTATTGTCAACAGTTTTTAAAAGTAAATTTTTGACATTCAAAATTCCCTACATTCGTGATCTCGCTGTGACATCACAGGTAGGACCACTCTGATGTAATATATTCTAGAATTGCCCAACCACGTTTGGTAAGATAAAAGTCACATTGTTAGAACGTTTCTTGTCTATGAACTTGGAACGGGCGTAAGCCATAGTGCTATTACCGCCCATATAATTAATTTTATCTTATCTTATCTATGGGACACCGTTCAAAATCACTGTTTCACGCACATATTTGACGGTTAAAGTTTAATAAATACCTAACAGTAATACTAAATGAGCCAACAACAGAAGTAGCTATTTATTATTATCATTTATAAGGGGGGGGGGAATAGATAAAAATTATATAAGCTACTAATAGAAACTTAATAAAAAAACATGCTGATCAATAAAACCAGAACAAAAGACAAAAATGGATCAAAAATAAGGAACGCAAAACCACAACGCAGAGCAGAAAAGGATTTAGATATCCTAAACCGAGAAAATTGGAACGAAGTTAATGTATATTAAACCGAGGTTTGAAGCAATTATTTTGAAATTATTAATAATCAGAATTAAAAACAAATTAGAATATCAACGCCTCACTAAGAGATAAATAGAAGAAATAACCAAATAAATCAAAAGCCAAGCATCAAGACAGTATACAGAAACAACGAAGCATTTGGTAGAATAACACCAGTAAGTAATAACAGTATGTTCTTACAGTATTTAGAGCAATACAAAATGCGACAGTATTCTGGGGGTTTAACAAAATAGTAGGATTGGTAATCTTCGACACACAATTTTCTATGGAAGTCGTCATTCCTCTGCTTCCACTTAAAACTACAGACGATGTTGACCATTGAGTCTATCTTGTTGTTGCTGGTCTCACGTTGGAGTTCTACAGTCCTTTGTAGTTGGCCCCACCCGCTTACCAGTCTCTCAGGATAAACGCCACAGTCGATTGAGCTTTGCAGCGTTTGACCGCGGAAATAACATCTTAGATTGATATTATCGAACTGTATGACGTGCCATTTCAGTCAGACTAGTCATCTCGGAACCAGTAATTTAAATCACATAGACCAAGTAATTATTTCACCATTTATGTATCTCCTACAGCGAATAATTTTTCATTCAAGGTTATTTATGTTAACAATTGGAGTTAGGTGGTATTGGATGGGGGTGGTACACTAAATCATTGCGTGGGCTTCTTTATTTGTGCTTATGGACTCTTCAATGACTGTTAGTTTGATAGTATGTTTACGGCCCTTTGACTTTACCTAATGATTCTCCATTTGGGACCGACATAGAAATTTCACCAAGGAAGGAAAGGAACAAATAAACTGTACAAATCTCAAGATTATGGCTAAGAATATCCAGACACTGTTGTCTTTGTCTGACTTCAAACGCAATAATTTTAGAGGACCTCACTTCCTCCCAATGTGTGGTATGTAGCAACGTAAGTTTCGCAGCTAATTAAGACTTGTGCTGGAAGATATCTGAGACCAATCATTGTAGAGATCCACCGAAGATGAATAGCAGAAAGTTAATACCCGAAATATATAATATCACCACTGGTCCTCTTAGTGTTAATACAAGAATAAATAACTAAATTTACATATCTTTTGTACTGTTATTTTATAACAATTCTTTTAACTGATGAAATTGGTTAAATGGTTGTAATTAAAAATCTTTATTTCCAAATCGTGTCCAATATGTAATATACACATGCAATCCAGTCAATTGACTAATAATTTACACTATTTGTTGTAATTAACAATAATTTAGTTGAATATGAATAAAAAAAAACTATTCCAAAATAAGCTTTTATAAAGGAAACTTTTTACATTAGTTAGGTTTGACAAGGAATTCTTTCACGTTACGTTAAAACTGAATTCTAATTTTCTGTCTTTTGAACTAAAACTTCTTCTTTTTAAATAATTCAAATGAAATGATCAGCCCTATTTTTTTTTTTATTATTATTATTGCTTGAATTTTATATGCTTTTAATAAACTATTCTTTACTAATAAAGTCAATTTTCTTGTCGGAACTAAATAGTAACGACGTTTCTTGTTGATGATTCTCTAAATATACCATCATGTGTAGTAATCCAATATCATATTTCGACAAATGTACAACGGAAAAACCACAACTAATGTTATGTGAACCAATTTGTACACTGACACAAATATAAAGAAAATGTGCAATGAGAAATTTGTGTCTAAGCGTGATTGTTTAATTGTAGTTCTTCTTTGTTGTATGTGTTCAGTACTTTCCTACACTTAGGTAAGTTACTATTAATGTCTTTTTTTCCTTTAATACTCGATCTATTTTTCTTCCCAAATCTTTGCTATATGTTTCTATGTTTCAGCTAAGTCGTCTTGCTGCTACAATGGAAATATGTCTTGCTTCGAGTTTCTCAATAATTTGTGTTATATTTGGCAAAGAAAAAAGATGTCTTATTTATTGCTAAATTGCCAAGAATTTCAAGTAAACTGAATTTGCCGTATGCGTGTACGTTGTCTGCGTGTGCATATATATGTTCAGTAGGGAGTATGAATAGCAACTTCCCGTGTGGCATTTAAAAAACAATTCATGTTTTACAGTATACTAGTTATATTATTATATATTAATTAACAAATGTTAATTAGTAATTAAATTTGGATGTGACTGATATACCTGTAAATTTAAAAGATTGAAAATAATACTAAAAAAAAACAAAAAAAAAAACAGATCAAATGAACTTTATATACTTCGCCCCGAATACTATATTGAACAGTCAACTATCGATATCAGAATTTATTCCTTAAACCAAGTAGATGATTAACTGCGAAGAATGCCATATACATCTTGTAATAGAGCAAATTACACTGATTATAATAACCTAAAATTGTTACTCTAATGAAATTCTAACATCACTTTTTTTGAAGTTGAAACATTCAAGGGAAAAAAAATGGTTATTTTTACGAAATTCTTACAAAATTTAGTACATTAATGAACAGTAAGCATCATAAGACTAATCAGGTTCATAAATTTTCGATTTTCGTACTTCTTAATATGATGAATAGTATCAGCCTGGATAAGAAATTTTGAACTAATTGACTCATCTAACCTTAAATAAAATAATAGCCAGGAGAGATGTCTAAAGGTTATACATAGACAGCTTTCATAGTTTAGCATCATAACGTTTTCAGACTAAAATCAACAATAAAGATGTTTTAAATGCACACAGAGGGCAAGTATTTAAAAACAGAGTCCACTTTATAATTATGCCCTCTGCAATATTGAAAATATCAATATATGATGCT
>JAGDQP010008957.1:34812-56297 GCA_022664845.1 Lepisma saccharinum | reverse complement strand
AAAAAAAAAAAAAAAAAAAAAAAAAAATCCGGCGGGGGGTCAATGACCCCCGGAGAACCATTCCCGAAATGCTCGCGGTCAAATTCTGGACCGCAAACAACTCGGGAAGGGGAAGGGGCAGCGACCCCCCGGGTGAGGTCAACGACCTCCCAAAATATCAGACCCCCATCTCATACGGCACCGGAGATACGGACCCTAGCCCTCCATAATCTTGTAGTACGTATCCACACAAGAACTTAGAAGTACCACGGCAATGACGGCGTCAGAACCCAGACAAGATCTCGCCTAACAACAGTCACCTTCGATTCACCTTCAGTTTAATTCACCGGAAATCCTCGGTCAAGAAAGCTTGGATGATGTGGCCTTCTTGATGACAACGTATTCTCGGTTATTATAGTCCCATAAGGTTAACATGCAAACTTTCGATGGTCAATATCTCGCACCAAAAAAATCGCACATATTTAAAAGTTTCACAAAATGTTCCTTTGATAATTAGGAATATAATAGAGTACTTACAACTTAGGTCCACTGCGTTTCTCCCTCCGAAAAACCACACTTTTACGGAGCGATTTTCACACGCGTCTGCTCATTAGCAAAGCAATAACTCAAGTCTCGGTGATCGCGATAGGAACTCAATTGGTCACCGTCGTCCTATACACCTCCCTTCAAAACTATGATTTACCCTAACCCTTAGCCCATAATGGGGTGGCGCGCCATCCTGTTAAAAAAAAGTAAATGTTGATTTTCAACTCGTGGCCAGAATTCCGTTCGGAGCATATACGAATAATTATGTTAATTAACAGAATTATCAAGGAATATCAGCCGTATTAATCCTATGGAAGAAATGATGCCCTACACTGTAATTCCTGGTAGGTTAACATCTTTTTCCGAAATAATGTGTTGGTTGACATTGATCCAGCTTATCAAAAAAGTCCCATTTTCATCAACTTTATTCATAAAACGTTCACAAAATTCTAATCGTCTATCTAGATCTCCATCATGCAAACTTTCAACCACACGTGGGATGTAAGTTCCCGAACGCTTCTATCACTGATAAGCAATTCTGAAGAAAGATATCTACTGGATTGTTTAGGAGTACCTAACAATGATTGTTGTAGTTCATTAGAATTTTCTACACTTGTTGCAGAGACTGGCCTGCCTGATCTCGGAGATCCCTTACGCTTCCTGTTGTTTCGAATTTTCTAAGCTTGTTATGTTTCGGATCTGAACCTGAGGTATAACAATCGGTAGCTTCAGCACCATTTTTATTATTTTGGTTATTTTTCATTATTACTGTTTCTTTCTTTATCACATTGTCGTCATTACGTAATATTTCTGACATAATGACACAGAAATAATGCGTTATGTGTTTACAATTATTTCATAGAAACTGAAATATAGAAATTCATAAACAAAATCATAAAAAATAGCTATTTATACATTGTGCCACAAAGGGACATGTCATATAAATTTCGTGTATTTATTCCTATGGGATATTGACAGTACTACGCACTGTTACACTCAACGTACCTTTTTTATTATAATAATATAACAAGTTATACAATTACACTTTTTCTTAAATAAAACGGAAAAAACATGGTGGGCTATTTCGGTTCTAATTGAGGTTTCTCTCTCTTCTCCCAGTTAGTACAGATGCTCCACCTATTAGCATCACCTTGCAACTACTGTTCAAGAGTAGTAAGAGAAACGAAACCAATATAAAGTAAAAAGAAATCAAAACCCTCTCTATTTCACATTTCTAAAAAAAAAATATGTAATCCTATAAGGGGCTCGATGGGTGAATTTCGATTTTATATAAGGCCTTTAGGAAATTTTTGGCTCAGGTCGAATAAATGATGTTGGGTGAATTGGTGGAATGAAGAAAGTGGGAGGAAATGTGATCCCCAGAAAACCCAAGCTTATGGTTTATGTCCACCACAAAACCAACATGGCAGAAGTCAGGATCGAACTGAGGACCTCATGCACAAGAGGTGAACACTATACCATTGAGTCACCACGGCTCATATATAGGTGAGTTTTGTAAATAAAATATTCTTCGTCAGGTGAAACAGAATTAATGATCCATATTTCAGACGATCTCTATTTCGAGACAATTCAAATGGAATTATTCTTGTGTGTTCTATCTAAGATTTGTGCGTTACATAAAATTACAAGATATCACAAACGTGAAACCAGAGGTCGTTATTGCAACATGAATATGTTACATACGCTCAACAAATTGTGCACATGTCGAATTGTGGTGAAAACTTCAAAAGAGTTTTTGATATTTTATACATGTTATTTGATACTTGCAAAGGCTCATAATATATTCTTTATGTCCAATGGCGAATTCTCGGGATAGTCAGGGTAGACAGTGTCTTCCAAATGTTTTTATATAAATAAAGTTAATTACTTTAGTATTCACTGGTAATAAGCTTTAATTTGATTTTGACTTTCATCACCAAAATATCAGCTATTCTCTTATGTAACATACAGGTTATAATGTTAAAAAATTTAAAAAAATTATGTAAACATCTGTATTCTACAACATTCAAAAACACTGTAAACCCTTCTATTTGCCCCAAAATGGCTGCTTAATTTCGTTCACATTGCACTCCATAGCAACCTAAATAGCAGCAGACGACAGAGGTGACTGACAGATTCGAGCAGGGAAACAGTCCTCACTCAATATGTCTTGCTTCAGTAGCTTGGTACGTGATCCGCGCTCACGGCCGTATTAGTTATTTTAAAGGTTTTTTAAAGAGCTTTCCTTGCTGTCACACGCTTTACTACCGTGCTTTGATATAAGACATGTCTCTCCCCTCATACAACATACATGAGTTCCTCGCGGCAGTGAATTAAAATGTTGTACGAAAGCACATTGTTCAACATGGGAACTGAATAGAAATTAAAAATAATAATACAATATTTATCGCTGTAGTCATTTTCTTTCATGCTGGGTTGTCGGAAGTGATATGTAATGATATAGAGAACATCTATTCTATTTCTGAAAAAAATATTGTAGAGGTTGGAAAACTTCGTTTCTAAAATACCAAAAGACGCAGAAAGTGGATAGATTTTTGCTGAGTGACTTGTATTTTGTGAAGCTAAATTGGAAATTTTGTAAATAAATCTAGGATAATTTATATCTGAATGTTTTGGAAACTTTTAACATTTCCCTATTGTTGATGTTTAACTTTTGCTATACCCCCCCCCCCCCCATTCTGTAGCTATAAAATTGCAAGCGTTTTCCACTAGTAAAATAGGCTCTCAGCCTTTTTTGAGTTTACTTAGATCATTTCAAGACATTTCTATTTCTAAGAAGGGGAAAGAATGAAATTTTGGCCTCGGTTATACAGCCAACTAAGGTAAGTTTGTGTAATTTTCAGAAATGTTTTTCGTTGAAATCAATAAGTAATATAAAAATCGAGCCACTTTTATGCAATGATAGATTATTGAATTTAAAATGTTGGGCTAAAGTTTTTTGAACTGGCTGCCACTACAAGATCTACAGTGACAAACATGAAATTCTATCACGAATTAAGTTGTAGTTCATTCTTTACGATTAGTAGGAACCGTGATTACAGAGAGAAATTGACGACATTGCCGAGATGAAAGTGGGAGTTTGCAACTTTCAAACTTTCCATTCCTGGCGGTTTTTTTACTTTGCTATTTCCGTGGAGGAATGAAATTTCTATCGAAGACCCCACCCAGGCATTTGCCTAGTAACTGAGGCTTGAACTCACGCCCCCTCTCCAGCGTTTTTTGAAGTCCGCGATGTAAATATTTGACTACAGGGTACGTACGTTGAATTTATCTACCACACGTTACTGAGGTAAGCAAGTTGCACAGTTCGTAGAAACATATTTGCCGATTTTAGTATTATTTACCCACTTGTTTATGCCACGCTTCGCTACTGATTATGTCCGTCTACAACATGGAATATTTGAACCCCTTTGCAAAGCCATCTATCAGCGTTGCTGCAAAGTAAAAGAGAAATCTATGTTGCATCGCTTATAAATAAAACAAAAGTAACTAACTTTATAACCTACCCTATCCCTTTATTAGAAATATATTAATAATAGATTTGAGCATAAAAAGTGTTTTAAAAAATCGATTTGAATTTTTTATTTACACAGTTCGTGTTCCGTATCACTCGCGAGAGTTTTGAGCAGGCACACTCACTCTAAGAAACTATTCATTTGAGTCTTATACACGTTTTTTATGGTAAAGAACTTTATGGACACCTTATATATTGTTCTGTGGCTTAGAATGAAACCAAATGGAATAAATATTTAGTTTGTTTACTCCAATGTTGGTAAGAAAATATATATTCCGTATAATAATACAGGATCTTCACTATTAGTTAGTTTTAAAGTGTGATACTACAAGCTATAATAATATTTGTCTCTTATAAATTAACGCGGTTATCTTTAATACTTTCAAACATCAACTTGTTTGTTTATCCAGAATTATTTCTTTCTATTGAACCAATTCGCTATTCATTTGTTCTTTTATAAACTTCAACTTTCAGTTGAGCGTGCAACTACCAGTCCGTCACTTGTGAGGGAGGACGTCCTTCTGCGATCCCTATTCCTGGGAAAAGGAAAGAAAATGTATGTATCAATTGTATCATACCTACATTTGTCTGATGAAACTCAGAAATCACTAAAACTCTTATGGCTGAATGATTAGCAAATCAAAATGAGAAGCTGCGCCAGTCACAGACAGTAGCTACTACAGAGTTCGATGTTTACATATCAGTTTACGATATTCGCTTAAATATTAAACATTGTATTTGTTTCTCAAAATATTTTATATTGTTTTCTTAGAACTTTTAAAGGAGAATTTTTTACTTTCACGGGCAGCTAATAATAATAGCAATTACTTTGCATTACACAATATATAAAATTATGTATTGTTTTAATTTGATTTGGTTTGATGTATCGATCCAAGTCAATTTAAAGGACTAAGTTTCACTTATATTTATGTGGGAAAGAAATAGACTCAGGGACTACTTTCAAGGTACCATTACGGCAGGAGCCTGATGGAACTTAGCAAAGAAACTGTAAAACTCAGGTCAAGATAGTCGAACACGGGGCGCAAATCAAGAGTCTTCCAAATAAAAGCCAAGGCTGAGATATTCCATTATTCAACAATATTATTATATAATTCTATTCTATAATATATCAGAGATTTAATATTGTATTTATTCTGGAGTAATTTTAAGAGTAATTCTATTTCTTAAAATTATGTTGCTATGCAATATTCAATGTAAGAATTGAATGTCATATCTTGCTTTTCTCATTTTCTCGGTTTTATAGCGCTTTCTTTAATGTTATCTCATTATCTGTAACGGAACAAAATAAGAGAAAGTATTTTGTAAAGTAATCACCTGTAAAATTTTCGTCTCGTGAAAATTGTGTTGTTCCTTTTTTAACGCACCAGATTCCCTACATCCGCTGTTTCCCTTCAGCCTTCTCCAGCACTATTTTTCCCCCTCTCCCATCCTCTACTGCTACCGAAAATATAATCCGAACCAGTGGAATTCTATCGCTCCAACTACGGAGAAAGCTAACGAAGTGATATTAATCTAATTAACGTTTCCAAGGGACCGCACCAGAGGGCTCCCCTGTTATTGTTTCATTTTCACACGCCGAGTCTTCCTCTCTCTCTCTCTCTCTCTCTCTCTGCGCTTCCCTAACCCAGAAAGAAGATATAGAGAGTGAGAGAACACTGTAAAGAAACCTTCTCGAGAAAATAAACGTGGACTGAGCAAAAGAGACTACCATTGCTTAGATTGGAAGCACATTCAGAACTTGTATGTATTATTTGTACATTACCCATCCACACCCATACTCAGTCACTCAACCACCCAGATACATACTCCTTCTCAGCAACACACACTATCATATGAATAAAGTTCAATCACAGTCTGTCTGTCTGTCCACCCACAATATTAGACTAATCTGCGCGAATTTGTCTGTCTGTTAAGTCTGTCCACCCACAATATTAGACTAATCTGCGCGAATTTGTCTGTCTGTTAAGTCTGTCTACACACAATATTTAGACTAATCTGCACTAAACTTTTGTATATCTTCCTCATTGGAGCGAAGGAAAACCTAAATTCTGTTCCTAAACTATTGATCATAGTGGAGTGTCATTGTCGTTCCATCGTCCTTATTTCCTTTCCAAAAAACAGTGACAAATGCCCTTCCTTTTCATAAAAGGAAATATGAGTAATTTGTCAAATAATAACTCGTGTCACAACAGCTACCACAGTACATCAAAAAAACAACACACATACAAACCGAACTTCTAAGTATCCACACTATATTAAAACATTTTTGTTCTTCGGCAAAGTTCAGTACATACAGCGTTAAATTTTGCCTTCGGAAGGTTCTGGGTTCGAGAACAGCGGCATATGATCCTAACTAAAGTTTTTTTTTCTTAGCCAAACGAGGCTAATGTCAACAGAGTACCTTCAAACCAAGTCCTGGTCAACTTCAACCTAATTCTCTCCCAAAGAAGATTGTCAACTTTACGGTAAGATTTGCCACCACTGCATACGTCCCGGTCTGCGATATCAACACCTCTAGAATTTCTTGCTGGAAACAGAAAAACAAAAACAAGCTGCTGTTACTTTCCGTAATTAGTAATTTCGCCGTACTTGTTGAAATTTCTGCAATTGTTTTTGTATAATCCCTTCATATCCGTGTGAAATATGCCAATATTAGAATAATATTGACTTTCACTTCGAAAGTTGAACATATTTTTGTTTGTATAGATGATGTATAAGGCACGCAAGTTCTATGTGGGTGTTATGAAGTATGAACGTGGTGATTCTTAGTTGGTGTATATCGGTGTTAACAACTCTATATGATTAATGTGATTATTTAGGAAAAGTATTTCGTTTCTTTTTCTCGTTTTAAACAGATTCAGAAAGTCAATTATGTCCGTAATGAACTATATGTGTTAAAGTGAGATTAAACTCTCATATTTCTGTTAAGCTAAGACTACCAAATTTGAACTGTACAGTTTCAACTTTACGATTACGTTTCAAGACTTGGAAACGGTTACAAGGTTTAATAAAGAATATGGAGTAAAGCAGAGCAAACTGGCACACGTTTTTATTTAGCGCATCATAACTTTGGAACAAAAAGCGATAACTAAATGTTTAATACACCAATGGAAGCGTTGGAATCTCTTCAACATTCCACTGGGAAATGAAAGTAAGATATTAAAATTTGTGGACAATAGTTGATATTTATTAGATTATGTAAAATTCCGCTTTACCCACTACTATGCGGGTAAAGTGAAACACAATTTGGTATCAATTTAATATTTTTATATAATAGTCTAAAGCATAAAATAGTCTAATGTATAATAATAACCTAGAGTGTATAAATATACAAACAATAAAATATAATTTTAAAATTTTGACAACTAAGATTTCTGCCACTTTCTGAGTACCCTGCTATTTTAGGGCGTGTTAATTAAGCGTGTATTATTTTACGTAATTGCACTACAATTGTAAATTGCGCGGACATGCCACTTTGCCCATATTTCCCTTAATAAATAAAGTATAGTTCTAGTATATAGTTTAGTTATAAATAAATATAGCATAAAGCCATTTTGGGATCCGAAACTTCTTTTCAGTTAAAATATTTCGTTAAGGGTTTGTCGCTTTCTTCATCCCATTAATAGTAGTTCAATCCCACTGAATTGGTAGGCGTTAGAAGTGTTTTGTTTTGGTTACGTTAAGCAAACATTTTCTATACTGACTATTTTCTAATATTGAGTTAGAGATCATTGTTTATATCCCAGGTTTTATTTGTAACTTCTTGACAGTCTTCAAATGAACATATTACTTTGTAAACTTTGTGGTCATCCACAAAAGAAACAATATTTTCTATTTCGAAAATATTTGAGGTTAGTCATGTGTGTTTGCATTAGAACGAGAAGCGGACCCAAGTTTGAACCCTGAGAAATACCTCATATTACACTCCTGGCGTAACTACATACATGGCAGTATTTATAATATTGCTAATTTGTTTTGCGTATATACTTTCATTAAATGTTTGCAGCCATGTTAATTTCGTGATTTGTTTTAATATTTGAATACTGAAACAATATACACATCAATTGCTTCAAACTAAAGTCATTAATACTCGTATTACTGAAAGTTTTTATTATTTTCTGTGTAAGATTCAAATAGCCTATCTCCAAACCTGCTTGACGTTTAGTATGTTATGAAAAATAAACCATTATATACTGTTGTGTATATATATATAAACTTATAGACTCTTTCAAATAAATTGCATGTAAGGGAACCCTACTTCTAGACTGAATAATAATTAGTCACCAGATATCGTTAATAGAATATATAACATAAAAATGAAAATAAATGAAGTTATACCGAACTCAACTAGAAATTAATTACACAATTTTAGTTAAAGTGCATTTCCTTGTCAATTATATGACTGTGAGAAGCCTGGTATCATGATTGATGTAAACTAGTGTAATGATACCATGCGTTCATAAATACTTATTTACGATTTTTGCTATAATTAAACAGAAAACGTCTGTTAAACCAATAAAATCTCTTTTGCCACATTACTGTAGGATTAAAGAATGAACAGTTTATAATATTCAATAGTGTGTTCTTAGATTATGATTGATCAAACACTGTAGTTTTGTATAACGTTAGTTTCAATAGTTGTGCATAGATCGCGTAATCAAGAATATTAGATGTAAATGGGAAAACGTAACAGGTTTGTATTTAAACGAGATGTATTGATGAACACTTTCAAACGATATTTAGGGTAATAAGTTTTTACACGAAATGAATCAAAGGAAACCTCGTTTCCAGAAGGAAGTCGAAATGTGGAATATTAATGGAATTTAGGAAGAAACATCAAATAAAGTGTTTGAAGTTGGATATATTATGTTTAATCTTTTAAAGTTAACAATAAACATAACAGAGATCAACTACCCATCCATTTATTGTATTTATATGATCACAGCAATGATGACGTACTTGAAATATTCGGCATTATTTGTCTTGTTAATTTGGTTCTACAAAAGTACAGCAATCATAAAGTAATCAAGTAAGGATTTTGTCTAAATTTATTCTCTCATTTGCTCATAGCATGCTAATAGACTGGTAACAATGAAAACTTCAAATAGAGGGCATACGAAGCACTGAACTGTCTGTTGATGTTATTGTACAAAATGGCGAATATCTACTGCTTACTACTTGGTTCCGAATTTATGTAGGTAAGTTTAGTTTTGATATTTAAGTTTATTGGTGTTGTGTAAATTAACTTGGCATGCACGATTTCTTTTAGGTTTTGTACACTCAAACGTATGTAATTGTAGTCAATTATTTCAGAACGAATTTTTTCTTCAAGCATTACTCGTTAACATAATAAAACACTAAACAAATATCTCTGAACCATAGAGCGAAAATTATAGGAGGTATATTTTGACTATATAACATTTCATTGCATGGTATTGAGTGGTACAGTAATATTGACTTATTTACACCTTTACGACTCTATGATAAGGTTAAAGTTGTTCTTGAAAACCTTCACACATAAATCTTTTCTTTATCTTCAAATTGTTCGTTCATTGTCTCGTATAAGAAAATTCAAACACACACACACAAACGTGGAAGAGACCAAGATTTTGGTAATGAAGGTACAGAAAATGAATTTCAAAACAAATTACCTAGCTGAAGTATTAAATGAGATAATTGTGTGCAAAATTAAAATAGAGTAGTATGAAAAAACATGCTCATGAGTACAAGTCATTGTGTTACATATTTGAAACGGGAGAAACATCTTGGTACCTACTATGATTTCCCTAAAAGTCGACTCGATTATTTGCTCGTAGACCGAGTTTTTCCCCCGTTACTAGAGCGAATTGACAGATACTAATTCTGGTTTAAATTTTTTGAAACTTGCTAGGAACCGAAACATTAATATGTGAATTATCTGAAACTTCATTTACCTTACCTTTAATATTCGGTATTCACTAGTTTCATATTAAAATGTACACTTCGTTTCCTACCTGAAAGAAAAAGAAATATATTTTTTAAAATAAACTAATAAATGTTGGTCAAAGACATGAAAATAGTGAATTTTATTTCAACAAACTTACTCTTCGTAAATAAAAAGTTTCAGGTAATCTTTTATATACAACCCGAAATATATATGGGGCATAAAACTTTCATATTTTGTACAAAGAAAGGGCGTCCATGCGCAAATTACGACAAGTTTGGGTCACATATCTTTTGGGTTATATATAAAAGTTTAACTACAAAAAAAATGCATGTTTTCAAGATCAATATCAAAGGTGATAAACCCATATATTACTTCATGCTGGTGCACACACCGATTAAGCAAAGTCAAGCAAAGCAAAGCACACACAGAAAGTGGGTGTAGTAGAGCACATACTTAGCTTTAACTTGCTTCTTTAGTGTGCTCCCAGCCTAAGCAGGAGAGCGTACACTATCATTCGTCGTAGAACTACCCAAAATATATATACCAGTTACACGGATGTAAAAAGTAATGCATTAGATGTTGTAAATCCACGGGTACTGGCATCAAAATACGTCATAGTTTGAAAACTATATACAGTGCAATTTTGTCGTATCTTCAAAGGCTTATTTTGCCCGTGCAATATTGTCGTATCTCCAGAAACCAATCATAGAGTGTAATGACGACATGTAACAATTTCTCCCATCAATGGCTCCCCGTTGTTTTATGCATAATTTTAATGTTTGATAACGTATATAATTTATCCCAGTGATATTGGAATGTATCCAGTATTCTCTAGAACGTAGTATATACACTACATTCTCACATATGATTGTGTAAACGATATATTAAATGCACTATTAAAAGTATGAGAATATTAATCGGAAATGGTAGAGACATCTGTATTTGCACAAATACAGTACAGAGCTGAAACAGGTCACTGGGTCAATCGGATCAAGATTTGGACCAGGTCTAGGTTTTGGACCTGCCTGACCCGATTTAGACCCGGTAACCCGAAGGACAAAGCAGAGTTTTTAATTATTTCCTTGTATTTGAAAGGTGTTTCTTTCGTGACCAGGACCGAAGATCTTTATCCCACAGAGCAAGAAAAATACAACGTCGAAATTCTCAGTTAATTAAATTCCCCAGACTGGATCAATCGGGACAAGTATTGGACCGGGTCACCTAAGTTCGTGTCAGGCCGGGTCACGAAAAGCAATCCGGTTTTAGCTCAGATACAGTGATGTTATCATGTCTATTAAAAGGTTAGGTTTTTAATAATA
Source organism: Lepisma saccharinum (assembly GCA_022664845.1). Classification (NCBI taxonomy): domain Eukaryota; kingdom Metazoa; phylum Arthropoda; class Insecta; order Zygentoma; family Lepismatidae; genus Lepisma; species Lepisma saccharinum. Next base: position 44,971 of record JAGDQP010008957.1, on the reverse strand, counting down.
AGTAACTAAATAGTTAATAGTTAATAACTAAAAGAAAATAATAAGTTATATTTTAATCTAAAGTTATTTTGGTTATTATTAAGAATATAATTTATTATTGCTACAAATCAAGTTGTAAAGCATTATTTAAAGAAATACCGAGCGGCCGTGGATTGTGGCTCAATGGAAGAATGTTGGCTAAGCATTCGAGAGGTCCAGGATTTCCCTCATTCATACCATTTAAATGCTGGGTTGGTACCTTCAGAAACTAGGCTCTGGTTCCACATCCTTTCACCCACCATATCCCGGCATGAGTCAAAGACGCCTAAAAGCTATGAAAATTAATTCAATTCAAATTCATAAATGGTGAAAGTAAGTCCGAAAGCAGCTCCATTATTAGAAGTAAATATGGAAGACATTAGAAGCATCTTGAAGTACATGCCGGGTGTGGACAGATCGTTCAATAAGAAAAAATGAAAGTCTGAAGCAGTTATTCATTATTTTATTGTTAAAGTCAGAAATAAATATAATCTTTTGAAAGAAAATCTTTAAAATAAAATTTATTTAATGTACCCCGTCTTCAAATTTAAAGTTTTTTTTAAAAAAAAATGAGGTCTTTTCTTTTATAGAAAATACACTTTAACAGAAAGAAAAATATTCTGAGTTCCAGGTGGGAAACTGGTTCAGAAAGCTCGAGGTCGTGGATTCTTATCCCACCCATAACCCAGATTTTTTTCCTTTATGTAAAATAGTCTTTAATATTAAAGTTTCAAACCTCTGCTGGGCTTACAGCATTAAATTTCATAATTAATGGTCATATATTTGTTACCACAACAAGAAAACAATTTCACAACATTTTGTGCACAAATCTCCGTATACATATACGTACAAGATTACGATAGCTGCCAATAGAGAGCCACTTCTATCTTCCAAGGTTTCGTGCTCCATAGTTCTCAACTTTCATCATTTGACTACGGACACAAGGTCACTAAAATCGTCCAATTTTATATGATCCAAAGTTTTTCATTCTTTGCCACTAAACTATGGCTACAATGTAGCTTGGTTTCTCTATATTTACGTCACGTTCATGAACTCTTTTAACGATATAATTATTTAAAAAAATAATTAGATCGAGACATACAGGACTCATGTTTGCGAATACGTTTCCCCAAATTGAAATTTAAAAAAAGTATGGTTTATTAGATAAAGAATTTCAATTTTGAAGTTTTCAGCAATGTTACAAATATATATATACTCTTTCATTTCACGACCGAGCAGTGAAAACAACTAACTACCACTCACTTTTGATTAATTATCAGAAATTTACAACACCACCAAAACAAATATAAAAATTGAACATATACGGGTATATTGGGTGTAATGCAATATTTCAATTACAACATGGGCAACAATATTATCAACTAAACTGTGAAAATTTAATTATTTGTAATTTTTTCTCTCTCTCTCCCTCCCTCCTCCACTTAAAATTTCATTTGATAGAGTAGGATGGGGTAGAGGAAGGACGAACGAAACAGGAAATTGGAAATGGATCAAAGGGAAAAATTGTAATCAATAGCCCCCCCGGGTGGGTTGAGTGATTGAAAAATTGAAGTTAAATAAGACAGGTATGGATGGAAATAATGTTGTTAAGAAAAACACGTATTTTGAAATGAAAAAAAAAAGTTGAAACCTTCTTTTTTTTAAATTTCTAGTTTCGTTATAGATAATTAGATTTTCATTTTCTAAACAGGGACCAGTGCTATATTTCAGTTTACCCACTTTTCAAAACACTTCGCTTCTGGCGTAATCGAATTACACATAATCGCGTTTTGTGTTCTGTATAGATAGAATGTTGCATAATATGCCTACGTTTCTTTCAAGTTCTGTCCAAAGAACTCATTTAGATAATCAACACTGGAACATATCGTACTGTGTGATAGGATGGCAGTTATCAGCTGTCTCAAAATGGGAAGTATCGTAGAAAAAATGACAAATTTTCTTTTAATTAAATATATCGTAAAATTTTCTCTTTGCATTCGATAAAGTAAAAACTGAACTATATACGTACGTCATTTTGGTTTAAAATTGTGTGTCTTTGACAAGTTATGGTCTACTGAAATATAGGTTTGTAATCATGACTACTGACTTATACCCTTTTAACATCTACTGACTTATACAAGGAATTCAATACTCTCTCAGACGTAACAATGATTCCTAGATAAGGAAACTAAGCACTGGAGATTACATTCTCGAATATCTCTTTCTAAAAGTGTTCATAAACCGTCATATTAATCTACGACACTTACTTACTTACTTATTCTATGGCTTATGGAGCTCGCAAGTTCATCGCCGCAGTAACAAACGTTCTCCATAGGATTCTATCCGGAGCAAGATCAAGCCAATTTTCATCACAAAGTCCTACTTCTCGAAATTCAATTCTAATATTATCTCATATCTCAAAGCTCATATCTCATTTCCAAGAAAATTGTTTCTCCGTACACAGATAAGAACTTTTTTTTCAACTTTAAGTACTCGTTTTTTATTGGCTATAAGTATGTCCAATCGGAAGCAGACTTTAAACAGATACAAATGTTTCATCATGGCTCTAGCTATATCACATAAGGGTACAAATTAGGCAGGCTATTGAATGAAATAATGAAAAAAGGAATATTGGTTGTTCATGAATATTAGTGCGTCTCTTATCATACACTTATTTATCGAATTTAAGTCCAGCAAAGCATGTCTTGTACTAAAATCCCTCTGGAACACCACAATATGTAGAACAATAAACATGAAAAATGTGACTTTCAAACAGATGAACTCTATATGTAATCAGGACTTCTTAACCCGCACGATTTCTACAAGAACTGTTGAAGAGTTGTCAGGAAATTGCGCCCTTTTACACTGTACTGTTGTTCCTCAGAAATCATTCTCGATAATCCGACCTTCTTTTAAATTTATCACCCGATATTCTTGTTTCAATAAACTGTACTAAACCAGGTTTTCATTCTAACATTTTGCTGCATTTTTTGTGAGTGCTTCTTTTGATCTCAGCAGAAAGTGGTTGCCTCTACAAGAAGTGGTAAAAGTTGGACCCTGCTGAGCATTTTCGAGTTTGTTGTAAAGAGTACTTGGGTTGTGCTGAGTTTCAAAAGTACCGAACTATCTTTATGAAATTACATGCTATAAAAATGGCAGAAATGTAAGCTGAATTTTATCCGATCGTAAGATGAACAACAGCAAAGATAAAAAGGAAGTAAATATTAGTTCATGAAGCACTTCTTTTTACAATATAACTTTTCCACTTTTGCTTTAATCAAACTTTTCGCAAAAAAATAGTTCACAGAATACTCCATTTACGATATTACTTTCTGGCTTGTCTCTTTAAACGTGTTTAAGAAAATAAAAAAAACACAGCTATTATAGCTTGATATTTGTAAACAATTTCTGTTTAAATTGCTAATGCGTGTGTATTTTCCCTTGAAGTTAGTGAAATCCCTACAAATGGGATGTTTTCCCCTTGCATCACATTTGAAACTGTGCTGACATATTTTCTCTCTCAAGAGAGAAGAGGAGAAAATAATAACACGGAACAATAAAGAACATAAAAGAGAGAGAAGAGAAAATATCCTTATTGTAAATTAACTCCATTTTGCTTGCAGCGGAGTGTTTTAAGAGGATTTTGCCTCTGTATTTACGTTCCTAGAATTTTCCTCACTGCCTGGCTACTTTCCCCATGCCATACAATAGCTTGCAAGGATTAGCATGAGTGACAACTACCAGTCGTTTCAAATTTCCCCAGAGCGTCACGAATTCTCGTCGCTCTGTCTCCCTCTCTATCTCTATCATTCTCTCTGTTTGTGTATGTATGTGTGTGTGTGTGTGTGTGTATTTTATTTCCAACACCAATCCAAATAGTGGGTTAAACAGCAAAAATGTTGTGTGGTAAGATGTGGGAAAAAATAAGACTAAAGTAGGTCTTGTTTTCACACTACAGACACATATTTTTAGCTCTAACGTTTTTGTGTTTTCCAGCTAATACTCGTCTTTCGTAGTAGGTAGTATTAAATTAGACGTGCTTAGAGGTGGGAAGCTGGGTATTAGTAACTAGGGTGGAGTTTTTTCCTTGCGCTTATATCCGAGTTTCAAATGATTCGGTATTTTTTTTTTTCATTAAAAAAAATTGTTTTTTTTTTTTACCTTAAATTTGACTATATTTTAAATTATTTTTTCTCTACATAAAATTAATATTTGGTATTGTAGAAACAATTAAAAAAATATATTAAAATATTACATCACAACTGGTAAAATGTTATTCAATTCATACGTCAATGTATGTTCTGCAATACGAGGTCTTGTTGCTGCCATCTTTGGAGCATAGAAGTTATTAAATTTTTAAAATGAACAAAGCCATTGAGATTTTTGTAAGACCGCAACGCAAATTGTAAACACATTTCCTCCTCGCGTAAGACTACTTAACATTTTAATTTTTAAATATGAGTGGTTTCGGATCGATGTTTCGTAAGCTCCTTGATCATGAAGAACTGTAGTACTTCGATTGACGCTAGCTCAGATACGAGTCGGTTAGCGGCACTCACAGCTAATTTCGTATCTAGCAAACTATAAGCCCGATTTTGAAGTTTTAGCTTGCATTTGAATGCTCTTTCTCATACTAAGACACAGAAAAATAAACAGGTCGGAAGGACCTCCCGCGCTTCGAATAAAAATCAAAATTTCACATTTCTGATTATAGCACTGACTGCAGACCATATAGGCGGCCAAAACTTGCGGATTCGTAATTTACGCTTGAATACCTTTCAAACGGTGCATCACACATCAAAATCGGTGAAGGGGTTCAAAAGTTATGACTTCTTTAGCCGAATCACAGAATTTTCACATATGATAGAAATGTATGTTTGTCATTCTGTGTGTCTTTTTGCTTTAGCCCCAAGTGGTTGGTACCAGGGGAAGGGGGGGGGGACAATTGCCGGTTCCAGCAAGTTGGGAAAGTCGAAGCTTATTTTCGTTTGATAGGCCTTGCGGTTTTTGAGATACGGAACCTACCATGATCCAAAATCGATCTTTTGTATGAAGACTATCTTTAGTTCACAATGGTTCGTGGTATACTCAAATCTTGAAACGTTAATTTAACTCATTTCCCGACGTCATAAAATGATAAACTTTTGCACAGTGACGTAAGTCGGGTGACAACACAATATTCCATTGTTACTTTTATATATTTCTATACTTTAAAAAGTATATTTTAATATATTTTTTTAAAAAATACGGACTACTTTATCCTAAAATGAATACTTTCTGCAGTGCTCTTGTTTTTTACTGGGTGCATTAGGATTTGGGTCACAAAACACTGGCTTGAGGAAACTTATCCGAACACCGAAATAACTCGAAAAAAAAACTTTTTAAAGACATATTTGTTTAACAATTCGTACTCATCTTTATCATCATGTTTAGCCGTTTTCTATCCACTACCGGATGAAGGCCTTCCCGTTTTCTTTCCACATATCTCGGTCTACTGCTATCCTAATCCATATAGCTCCTGAATAACGCTACATTTCATCTACCCATCTTGAATTTGGACATCGTCTCGGTCGTCTCTTTTCTCTGGGAATAAAATGTAATACATTTGTCGTCCATCTTCCAACTGTTAGTCTACTTAAGTGACCGGCCCATCTCCACTTCATCTTCTTCGCAGTCTTGATTATATCTTCTACCTTTGTTTGTGCGCAAATCCATTCATTAGTTTTCCTGTCCCTCCAAGTTATTCCGAGCATGCATCTATCCATTGCTCTTTGCGTGACTTTTAAGCTTTGAGTCGTTTGCACATTCAATGTCCAAGTTTGACAACAATACATCTAGGGTTGCCACCTGTCCCGTATAATACGGGATGTCCCGTATTTTGGGTAAAATTTACACGTCCCGTATTATCAGTTGTTGTCCCTTATTATCAGTAGTAAATTCACAGACATATTTTCAGCATATCGATAATTTTAACAAATAAATAGCTATGGTCTCTTTTCCAGCTGTTTACTATGCAGACTAGCAAGCAGATTCTGTTCACATCCCCAGGCCCCAACATCAGTCCTCGGGATGGGGATATAATACTAACGCCTTGTGTTTGCTTTAGTTGATAACACACTGCAAAGAATGAATGTCAATTCAATACTTTTTGGCTACTTTTCCCAGAGCGACCACACATTTTGTGTTAAATCAACACCGTTTGTTGTGTGATTTCGGTGATTCAACACTGTGATAGTGGTAGCATGACAATCTTCATTGAGCTGAATCAGTGTTGACAATACAGCCCTTGTGCTGAATCATCGAAATCATCACCGGTGTTTGTTGAAGACCAAAACGGTGGTCGCTCAGGGACACTCAAAAGTGTTGAATTAACACAAACATTTTTTGAAGTGCAGGTTAACTGTGTTAACAAAATTCAGATATTCATTTTCCGCCAGCCAGTGCTTTTGGGATGTAAGCATTTGCAAGTAAAACGTTTTCTGTGTGTAATTGATTATTATGGAGGTTTTAAATTGTGCTTGTATTCATATAGTAGTACAAGGCGCAACAAGCTACTTTTTTATTTTAAGTTATTTAACATGTCTCGTATTTTTTCCTATTATCCCGTATTTTTTGCCGAGTGCCCCGTAATACATTCATCAAAAGGTGGCAACCCTACGTACATCATCACAAGTAAGACACATTGATTATAAGCTTTACGCTTCAGACACATTGGTAGCTTGCTTTTGAGAATAAAGTGTAGTATTCTAAAGGAGCTCCACGCCATTTTACATCTTCTATTTATTTCATCAGTCAACTTGGCATTCGAAGTTTTAAGCCGCTCTATGCCTATTGTCTCTCCATTAATTTTTATTTATTTCTTTACAACATCTTGTTGATTGTACATTACTTTTGTTTTACTTAAATTCATTTTAAGGCCTATTTTCTAACTTTCATTACTCAGTTCTTCCATTCCGGTTTGTAGTTCTTCTGCACTTGAAGCAAACAGGACTATATCATCAGCAGGTAGGTAGGGGATGAATCGTAGGTGATGAAGATATCACCATTGATCCTTATTCCAACTTCATCCCAGTTTAAATTTTGAAACACTTCCTCCAGGGCCGCAGAAAACAGTTTTGGAGAAATGACTCTCCTTGCCTTACCAATTTTCCAATTTAAATTTTTTCACTTTCTTGATGTAGTCTAATGACAGTAGCAGTCGAGTAAATATTCTCAGTAACTTCATCTATGCACTTTCGTGCCTTGATGTTCAAATGATTCAAGTACTGCTGCTAAGGAAACCGAATCAAAAGTCTTTTGAAAATCTATGAATTCTAGACATAGCGGAGGTTCATATTCATTAGTCCTTTCCATAACTTCATTTAATTCTTGTATGTGGTCCACTGTTCTAATTCCACGACGAAATTCAGCTTGTTCCCTTGACTTGTTAAAATCCAAGTCTCGTTCAATACGATTATAAATTACATTGGTGAACATTTTGTATAGTACTGACAGTAAACTAATTGGTCTAGTTATCTACGCGTTCTTTATCCCGTTTTTTTTTTTTTTTTTTTTGCACAAAATTATAACAGCATTATTCCAACTTGACGGTATCTCTCTCTTTCTCACGCACAATGAGAATAATTAGTCAGTTTCCTCGTTCATCCTTCCACCTCCCCATTTAAACATCTCTGCTGTGAGTCCATCTTCTCCTGGCGATTTTCCGTTCATCATCCCTCGTAGTACGTTATCCACTTCTTCCTTCATTACATCTGAGAATTCTACATCATTTCCTTCTGAATCTTCATTTCCTAGTTCTTCTTCGGAGTAGTACAATTCTCTGTAAAAAAATTTCAAATATGTTTATAATTTCTTCCTTATTTCGTGTTACGTTCCCGTCTGGTCTCTTAACTGCAATTATTTGCTTTTTCCCTATCATGAGCTGCTCTTTGGTTTTCTTCAGGCTCTTGTATTCCTCGATTAAATTTCTAACGGGATCCTCGTTGTATCTACGTAAATCCTCCCTTATTTTCTTTCTTACGGTTTCATTTAGTTCTATGCACTCAATCATCTTTATGTAGTTTTCCTCTATTTTATTTCCCTTCTTTTCTTCATCAAGAACTTAGTATCTTCTGATATTTTGCTGTCTTTTTTTTTCGTTTTGGTGCCTGCTATTTTCTTGGCTGTTTCTCTTATTATCTCAGTCAGTATTTTGTTTCTGCTATCGATGTCTTCTTCATCCTCTAACTCTTCCAAGTTGCTGAATCTGTTGCTTAGTTCTATCTCGAATGTCTGTCTGTGTTTTCCTAGATTTTCCATATGTAAAACTGGTGTTTTTTCTCTGATAAGCTCCTTTCTCTCAAGTCTAGTATTTAGTTTCAGCTTACATCTCACCATCCTATGATCACTCGAGACTTTGAAACTATTCAGAACAGACACGTCTTGCAGAATTTCCCTGTTATTCGATAGAACGTAGTGTATTTCGCTTTTGGTCCCATTTGGGCCTTTCCATGTCCACTTCATCTGGGGCGGCTTCTTGAAAAATGTATTGGAAATGAACAGTCTGTTGGCTTCTCAGAATTCCAGTAACTTCTTTTCTCTCTTGTTTCTTTTGCCAAATCCAAAGTTTCCCACTTTCGTGTCAATGTTCTACTTAGTTCCTACTTTCGCATTGAAGTCTCCTATCACAATCTTGTAATGCGATTTGCTTTTATCCAAAATCTTCTGTATATCCTCGTATAGGTCTTCAACTTCCTTCTCCGGATGTGACGTTGTGGGAGCATATACTTGTATAACTTCCATACTGTATCTCTTGTTTATCTTTATTACTGTTCGTGAGATTCTATCAGAAATTCCTTCTAAAAAGGTAACAAATAATTTTGTTTGTGCATGACTAAAAAGAAAAGCAAGCCAATTCAAGAATTTATGAAGTGACTGTACATGAGACCGCGGCCCCATGCATGAGACCTTTTTAGTCTTGCATACAGAAAATTATTTTTAACTATTAGTACGAATTGTTTAAGAAAAGTATGTCTTTAAGAAGTTTTATTATTATTTTTTTAAAAATAGGCAGCCTTACAGAGTAAGTGATACCAGTACAAAAACCCTTTCGGGGTAAAGGGAAGAGTGACGCCAGAGTCCTACTGATAAAAGAAGTGATATCTATTTTGCGAGTGACTTTCTTTGTATCACTATGGCGGAAGAATACTAGTTCTCTTAATTTTATTACAAAGGAAACACTTTCGCCATAGTGACACAAGGAAAGTCACTCGCAAAATGTATATAACTTTGTTTTGTCAGTAGGATTCTGGTGTCACTCTTCCCTTTACCCCGAAGGGTTTTTGGTACTGGTTCTACTTTACAAATTAAATGTAATATTTTTTTTCTGTCTAGAAATTGTTGAGCGAGTTTTCAAAAACTAACGTTAAGTAACTCTGATGTTTGCTAATACCTGTTCTCAAGTGACGAAAAAGGAAATTTACTGCAACTTGCTTTTTTTCGTACAACGATAAAATATTTTAATTATTTAATTATAGCGAAGCTGTTCTATTTTTACTTAAAATCTTAAGAAATAGATCATTTCAGTTACTAAAGATGTACATCATAGAGGTCTTCCGAGTATAATTAAAGAGTTTAAGCAACCACTAGGATTCAGAAGCGATCGTTCTAAATATATGATTAATGTCTCGTTGGAAAATTGCCTCGAGACCTTTCCAACTGCCCCTCAACCACTTTCCTACCCCTACTAGTTCCAATGTTGAAATTAGCCCCAGAAACTCAGGATCCGTCCCTGCTATCTGAATGAATAATACCAGTTTGAACTCGTCTTGCCGAGATCTTTCCAACGACACCTCAAACCACATTCCTAGCCATAGTAGTTCCTGAGTTGAAAGTTGTCGACAGACGGACGGAACACGCGCGTAAATCTTCACAGTCTTGCCGCTGAAGCCTAGAAGGAATATATCACGCAGAATCAATAATGTAGATACTTCTATGGTATTCTTATCGTACATAGAACTACAACATTTTTAGAGAAAATTCGTTCGACTTAAATTTTGGTACAAAATATCGAGAACTTCTATGATAGAAGTTAAATGTAATTAAATAATCCCTTAATGTAACTTTATTATAGCGTAATGGAACAATTAAATAATCCCTTAAT
>JAGDQP010008957.1:23119-34802 GCA_022664845.1 Lepisma saccharinum | reverse complement strand
TTAAATAATCCCTTAATGTAACTTTATTATAGCGTAATGGAACAATTGTTAATCCGTGCATTAGAAAAAGAACGAACTAGGAACAGTGTCGATTTTATTGACATTGTCTGGACCTTTTTATTAATTAAGCATCATATTCAAAAGTGCTTGTTGAGATATTAGGACATTATAAGAAATTGTCATATTCTGGTACACGATTAATTTGTACAGCCTTAAAGGAAATAATTGTTTGATTATGTTAATTGTGTACGTAATTTGAACCTGGTCACCTCATATGTATTCGAATGGTATAGTATGGAAGTTCCTTAAGGGAAGGTCACCACCTAAACCTAACATAAAACAGATAATATTTTTTTGGCGACGATTATTGGTGATTTTTGGATTACCACGCATTTGCTTTTTACAGTACAATTGATATTTTTGTGTTCGTGCGTAGTGTGTTCTATAGATTATTTACCATAGCAGATTCAAAAATGAACTACTACGGCTTTGATGACTCTAGGGAGTCAATCGACAATTATTTGGAAAGATTTTCACTTTACTGTCGTATGAATAATCTGACACCAGAAAAAAACCCAGCAAATTCTGCTTACCACTCTGACACCAGAAATTTATGCAAAGTTGAAAGATTCGGTTAAACCTAATGGTGTAACCAAGTTGAGCTATGATCAGTCCACAGAATGGCTTATAAAGATTTTTGTAAAGCCATCTAACTATAGAAAAATATAAATTTCAAAGAATGACTCAGTAGTTAGGCCAGTCTACGCAGGATTATTTGAAACAACTTCGCGGGGAGACATCCAAATGCAGTTTTGGGTCATTTAAGAATGAAGCCTGCAAGGATCAGTTGGTCCTTGGAGTACTTGATATGTCCTTGCGTAAAAGATTACTTCATGAAGATGAGTTGTCGTTTAAGAAGGCATCAATGATAGAGGAACAATTTGAAACTGTGGAAAGCCAAAGTCAATTGCTATGAAATGCATTAAGGATATCTAATGTAAATTCTGTCCAGGATATTAAGAGGTCAAACAGTACTAGGGTAGAAAGGTCTTTTCAATCAATACCTGGTGGACAAGCAAAGATAATAGTGCCGCTCGTGTGGGTATAAGCATGCGTTATATAGTTGTCCAGCATATGGAAAAAAAATGTTCTCATTATCAAAAACAAAATCATTTTCAGAAACAATGTCTGGCAAAGAAAAGGAGTTTACCTACAGTCAAAGTAAATTCATTAGAATATTCTGCTAATGTGGAACAGAGCCAAGAAGAACAGAAAGACAATGTTGAAGTTGGATTTTTTATTAATGATATTTGGGTAGGAAATGTTTCAGAGTTCGAATCTAATAAGGATAATGATAAGCTGGTGATCCCAATACAGATGCTAAACCGTACTATGGTCGTCTTGTTAGATTACAATACAGAGAATGCATTTGGTGTACAGTACGAAAGTCTATCTGTGGTCAATAACAGGTGGAAGATTATCTATTTCATACAGGGCTGACTTTTTTTTGTACATTTAACATCTCTCTAAAGTTACCTTTTTTCGTATCGAAGTAAACTTTACCATCCATTATCCTAGGTACGAATGGTATATCGTCCTTCTTCCCGAGTTGGAAAGATTTCACTTTACAGGGTTTTAATAGTGGTGATGTAGTCAAACCTGCAGGAATAGGTAAACGCTATGATATGGAACGTACACTAAATATTCTCATAACTGAGTTAAAACATAAGATAACTGAATTAAGTAGCAATTTACAGGAAACAAAAACAGATATGGAAAATTTCAAGAAACATATATTGTTGTTAAATGAGAACTTTCTCAAGGAGAGACGCCAGACGCCAGTACAAGGGATGGGTAAATTAATTGAAAGAAATAATGAAAAAAGAGATCTCAGTGTTGTTAATGAATCTTTAAAGCTGCCTGAAATTGAAACTGAACTTTTTGAATACGAATCTTCTCTGACATCTAACCAAGTATATGTTGTTCAAAAAACAGAGAAGAAAACTATGGATGATAATTTTAAGAATAAACTAACTGTTCAAATTTGGATTCTGACAGTCTAAAAAAAAGAAACTACTATGAATGATGTATCAGGACAACTTAATTTGGTAGAAAAACAAGTTTGTAATAAAAATGGAGAGAAATAATTTATATTTTGAATTACCTGATGTGGAATCGGAAGTGGAACAGTCACAGGAATCGGAACTGGAGCAATCACAGGAATTGAAACCGGAGCAGTCACATGAACCGGAATATGTTCGAGAAATTTATGAAATACTTTTAAAAAAGAGCTGATATAGAAAGAATTCTCACTGTAGTTTACGGAGAAAGACTGAATTTCCATAGACGATATAACCATTGTATGATAAAAGAATATTGCGTTCCTTGTGAAAAAGAAAACTGTATATATCTTGACAGTGCTGTATATTACTACGAATGGTCTTCATTTATATCTTGTATGATAATTCTGGGATAGAATTATGTTTATTTAATGTTTCTTGTTTGAATATTGTGAGTCTATAATGATTTTGAGAAGTTATTATCAAGTGATGGAAATGTATCTTTTGGTGAGACAGTTAAGGAATTGATACATTTTAATGCATACAGAAATTAAAACCTTTTATTACAGACTTTAAGTATCACTTTAAAGAGAAAGGGTGAGTTCATAGAAGTTAAATGTAATTAAATAATCTCTTAATGTAACTTTGTTTTAGCGCAATGGAACAATTGTTAATCCGCGCATTACAAAAAGAAAGAACTAGGAACAGTGTCGATTTTATTGACATTGTGTGGACCTTTTTATTAATTAAGCGCCATATTCAAAAGTGCTTGTTGACGTATTAGTACAATATAAGAAATTGTCGTATTCTGATACACGATCGATTTGAACAGGCTTGAAGGAAATAGTTGTTTGATTATGTTATATTGTGTGCATAATTTGAGTAAAACCAGAATACTCCAGGATTCTAACAGATGGGAAATGATATGCCTTGTGAATATATTATAAGATATGGTAAAGTATGTTTGACGCTACAGATTGTTCATATGGGAGATGCAACCTTTAACTGGTACAATAAAAGTACTTGGTGAATATCTATACATTCGTGTAAATATAAAAATATCTAGTCATTGCTTAGTGGATGATCTTTAGATACTCCCCTGGTCACCTCATAAGTATTCAAATGGTAGTATGGAAGTTCTTTCAAGTAAGGTTACTACCTAAACCTTGTACAAAAGCATTCTTCCTCATTCAATATCGCTAGTTGTTATGGCGGACGAATACCAGAAGCATATTAATCGCAACTTATGTTCAAAGTTTTAACAATAGATGGCTCCTTAATCGATTACATAATTCTTCTTTTATATTTCTTCACAAAACAATTATTTTAAAAAACAGTTATATAGAGAAAACAATAATCGATCAATTAAATTGGAATGACAGCAAAAGTAGACATTACAGTGTTTATAAGACATTTTGAAATCAATAGATCTACTCCACTTACAGACAATTTTATTATTATTTTACACAAGCAATTAAATAATAATGATGAAACGAAATGCTCATAAATCAAAAATACAGGCTAAACTACGTTTTAAAAGATATAAATACGTAATACAAAATATATTAAAATTACGATAAAAGGAAAAACAAATAAATTGGTGGACATGTATGAGATATTATAGATATAAAATTAAAATTCACAAAATGTGTAAATATCTAAACAAATAAATAAATAAAGATCTCAGGTGAATCCCGAGAAATATTTTTCTGTTTGCCCTTGCAAGTGACTATGTGTCACATCTGCATCACTTTCTAGTAAGTTATTTGCACAGAGACCGCCTACAAAAAGGTCACACAAGTTCCCTATTGAAGGAAGAAGACCGAAAGTTTATGAATTTTTACTTTTTTTAAATGAAGCCGAAAACGCCTCAGGATTGAGACTTTGTATTAAGTATAATACAGAGGTATTTATTGGAATTTTCTCTATAAGCTTTTAGCACGTAGTATTCTGAAAATTAGCACGTAGAGTAGAAACGAATTATTACTAAATTATATAGAAGTCAATGAGTTAAAATCACAAAATGGTCATGGCTATTAATAACTTTAAGAATAGGAGAATGTAAATGAACTCTTTCTAATAAAAGAATTTACAAATGCATGGAAGAGCTTTTCCAAGCCGATCATTTGTTTGAAATTATCACATTTGTTTTCTTTAATCTCTTTTACTTGTGAAAATGGTCCATGTGGAATGATTTAATACAAAACTCAACAATTTGTTTGTCTAATGTAGAAAAATATGTCAATGAAAAACAAAATCGAAGTTTGGAAAACATTTCACATAATAAATATTATTGAGAAATTTAGGTTCTATGAAGTTACAACTTCCATTAACTCTAGCTAGTAACACTCAGTTTATTAAACTTGCTACTAGACGAATGCTAAGATAATACATTATGAAAAGGTTAGAAATGCTATTTCTACAAACTGACAATCAGAACATGTCTGGCTTCTCACCATTGAAAAATAACAACTTAAATTGTTTTAATGCTTATTTTCCTCAATTCAATTTTGGACGTAAGTGCTTCATTCTTACTTACTAATTTTTATTTAATCTGACATTTAACATATTCTTATTGCAATTTCCTTTCCAACCCTTCAGACTGACACAAGTTTCGTCAATACTGTCTCTGTCAAACTGTCACTATCACCAGTTATTAGTTAAAGTAAATAGTGTGTATTAATTTTTAGTTGAAGTAAATAATGTGTATTAATTTTTAGTTAAAATAAATAGTATGTATTAATTTTTAGTTAAAGTACACAGTGTGTATTAACTTTTAGTTGAAGTAAACAGTGTGTATTGATTTTAAATTAAAGTAAATAGTGTGTCGTTGTTTTTTTAAGTAAATAGTGTGTATTAATTTTTAGTTGAAGCAAATAGTATGTATTAGTTAATTGATTTATACAGTGATTCACAAAAATATTATGACACAATTTTGGGAGGTGATTTTTGACATTAAAACAAAAATAAAAATCTCTCCGTTTTTTCCTTAGAAATACTTATTTTTCGAGCTGTAAAGACTCAGATTTCCGCAGTATCGTTACCAATGACGTAATAATTGAGTTTGTGTGACAGACAAGGATATGAATTTGCTCTTAATTGTATTCCTCAATCATTTTGTTCAAATATATGTTTTGCGGGGGAACAAATTTGATTATAATTTACTGAGCCTACGTGTGGTATGTCATTACTTGTCAAAATATTACGTTATTTATCACGATGCTACTTTAACTTTGGATACCTCTCGCACTGAAACTACGTATTTTTCGTAGTTTCCGCACAGGATTCTTTTAAGTAATCGGGTTCCCAAAGTTTCTTATAGTATTTTTTTTCTGATATACACTGGAAACTGTCGTATACAGTAAAATTGTAGAAAGTAATGTTGTGTATTGCTGAATATTACAACGTAAATTGAAAGGAAATGCACCATAACACTACCTTTAGGTACGCCATAAGCCGAAATGCTCCATCCTATTCTCCTTCTACGAAGCTTCAGGACTTTAGTCAGTGCAAAAAGAGCGAAGGAAAAAGATGAAAATAGAGTAGAGGAAAAGAAAAGAAATAAAATGAAAACAGACGAGCATTGTCTTTCGTAACAAACGACAAAGAATAAGATGCTTTTTCTTCTGTCTTTCTTGGCTTCCTTTTTTCTTTCACTAGTACGTCCTGCTGTACGTGTGTCACTTTTCGTGTCGCCTGATGGAGCAGGGTTGGCAGCAATTGACGCTGAAGTGTGTCATCTTCACGCGACCCAAGAAGTTTCTCAATGGTCCCAAGATGGCCCACAATTTTTCTCTTTTTTCTCTCTCTTTTTTCTTGTTCCTCTATGTCAGTTTGTATGTGTGTGTTACTATGCTTTCCTCTTTTCATCCTCCGCCTTCTTCTTATGCTTGAGAAAGCCAAGTCCGGCGTTTTCTCGCCTCGAAAGAAAGACCGCCATAACTCGTAGACTCTATCTCATGGGAGGGCAGTGAACCGCTCCCTCGTCCGTTGAGAGCATGACGCAACGTAAATATCGCAACTCGTTCTTTCGTTTTTAAGAAAAGAAGAAAATAGATGCCTTAAAAGAGTAAAAAGAAGAAGAAGAAGGAAGATAGTGAGATGTGACGTTACGTGCTACTAACCGAACACGGTGAGGGCATCTGTTGAAAGGTTCTTTGCTTCTTGGCTTTTAGTGGCCTCACCTAACGTCTTGCAGTGCGGTGCATTTTATAGCCCAGCATGCATCGCTGCAAATTACAATGTACGTAGAAGAGTCATGTAAGCATGCAGAAGCCTTTGTGATAAGAGTAAACCAACGGTTCAGAGAGCATGCAGAGGTAAACCACGTTGCGTCATGCGTCAAGCAACAACACCACTTGCATGTTGTAAGTGAAGAAGTGCTACGTTCGTTTCCTGTTTAATGCAGACTACAGCACTACCTGACGATAGCTGTGTGGAATCCTTACATTCATTGGTCATTAACGCAGCACCATCATAAGTACGTTGACATTTAATTAGGGTTAAGGACAGTAAACTAAAATTAGCATTTTACTAACACATTACCACATTGAGAAATTAGTTTCCTTTTTAACATGATACCCACAGAAAATGGAAACTGTTCAGTGAAATATATGCACACAACAGTTGGATATTTTAGGCTTATGCGCGAACAAACGTCTAAGTGGCAAATTGGTGAAAATGGAGCTATTTACAAAACAAAGGACTCTTATGGGTCCTTGATACGTATCTGTAGTTGGTTTGAACATATTGCAACAAATAGCCTCGGTATTTAGAAATTTCTTAAGCGAAATGCACTAGTAAGATCGCGGAACAAACGTCTATGTAACACCCTTTTCCCGCAAGCTTAAACAGTAGGGATGTGTAAATAATAACGTAGCAGGTATTTTTTACTGCTACTTTGGTGAAAATTACTATCACTGCTACGAGTGGTGAAAAGTAGCAAACTCCTACTGCTACTTTTCTCCAAACTTCGCGAAGAGTATTACCAACAGGACAACAATGAAAAGAAGCAGGTGCAAGCTGTTACTTCATTTTATATTTCTAGGAGTCATTCTGGGAGGAAATATCTGTCGCATAACACCGCATGATTTACTCATAGCCGAATGATGAAGCGGTTCTCCATAAAGAACATTGACAAGGCTTCACTTGGCGATGTGGCTACTGCATTGGAGTGCTAATCTGGTGACCCGGGTTCGATTCTCGGCGAGGTGTGTTTTGTTTTGCAATAAAATTTTTTTATGTATATACGCATTTTAAAATTATGTAAAGTTCTCCATCTCTTGGTTAAATTAGGTTAAGTAATTCAGGTTCGGTGTTTTTCTTACTGACCACGCGATTCTTTCTAATTTATGACAATGATAACAGTTGGTGTGGTGTTGAATTCTGAGGCGATATTTTCTATCCTGAACGAGTCGTCATTTTCTTTGTGTGTCCATTACCAGAAGAAACAAACAGGGCAGTACTTTCCTAATGTTTTGCTTCATTATACCATATAATAATATTTTGTGTGCTGCAGTAACATCGCGGCCTTCGGATCGATCACGTGCTTGAAGCCCGCGGTTCATTGGTAGATTGTTGGTTTAGTATTTGGGAGATCATAGCTTGGGTTCAATCCAAGCGACCGACCGTCCTGACTGAATTTTTAAGGGTTTTTCCTGTCACAGTAGGACAGTGCCGGATAGTACCTTCAACATACTCTGACTGACATCCTTTCCCCTTCCCTATCTCGGCCCGAGTATTAGATACCTGAAGGCCATAAATAAAATATTCGATTTTGAAACCCGCGGCCGAAGTTTCCCAGGGTTTCCTTCAGATTCACCAGCGGGTATGCCGCGATGTTACGCAGTGTTCGATTTGTACCAGAGGATGGTTGGGAATTCACCCGCTCTGCCCAAATCTTTCCTGGCTCTGTTGACAGATATATATAGTCTGGTATATGGCAGATCCCAATATACCGTATAATACACATCTTACCAATTCTTCCCCCTCTCTTGAAATTGTACAAATCGAACACTGATGTTACGGTAAGTAAGGTTCTGGCTGCTACTTCCCTCATCGTCTACCTAACTCATCCCGACCTGAGCCAAAGATGCCAAAAGCTCTTAAATACATATATTTAATTCGAAGCTATTATTACGTAATACGTATTTTTATTAGTCTCATCGTTTGTACTGTCAAATAGTTCCCATTTATAGCAGAAGGAATGTCAACTAACTATTAACTTTTAATCGTATTTGTACTAATTATTCACGAAGAGAATATGTAACTGAATCTCTAAAAGCTCCGATAAGCACATACAATAGTTTTCCGACAGGTACAATATGAATGAACTAGTCTACCAAGTCCTAACGGCAGTCTACCACTCTACTATTCAAATAACAAGCTATAGAAAATTAAGTTAGTCTACATTAGTGCTTTTACACTGTTTTTTTTACGTTGGGAACATATAACTCCCATTTACAAATGTTTTTTCCTAAACTGCTATCTTAGCATATACACCCTCCATTCCAAAAGAAACCGAACGTTTTAAAAAAACAAAAAAACAATGTACATTTTGGAACAAATCATTTTTATTAATCAATGTATTCCCCTTCTGCATCGATACACATATTTGCACGCTCCAACAAGTTGTCAAACGACTTCTCCATGTCCTTTATTGGAATGGTCTTTAGGACGGCGGTCGTCGCCTTCTCAATGGCTTCAATCGATGCGTGCCACTTTCCTTTCATCGCCAAATGCAGTTTCGGGAACAGATAGAAATAGCACGGAGCGAGATCTGGTGAATAGGGCGGATGATGCAAACGAATAATGTGATATTTTACCAAAAGTTCAGTTACAAGTCGCGAACGATGTGATGGTGCATTATCGTCCAAAAGAGTCCAACTGCCGATTTCTCGATATTCGGGCCGAATACGACGAATTCTTGCCAGCAAACGCTTCATGACGCCCAAGTAAAACTCTCCAGTGACTGTCAGGCCGGGCTGAACAAATTCTTTGTGGATAATTCCTTTTGAATCGTAAAAACAAATCAGCATCACCTTAACTTTTGACTTCACCAAGCGACTTTTTTTGGGTGGTCCTTCATCCGGCGCTCTCCATTCAGCACTTTGCCGCTTTGTTTCGGGCTCATATTCAAAACACCACGTCTCGTCACCAGTTACAATCGATTTCAAGAAGTTTCGATCCTGCCGAGCACTTTTAACAATGTCTTTGCAATGCGCAATTCGATCAACTTTTTGGTCTTCGGTGAGTTTGTGTGGTACAAACCGCGAATTAACCTTCTTAAGGCCCAAAACTTCGGTCAAAATGCGGTATGCGGTTGTTTGAGGAATGCCTAATTCCATTTCAATAACTTTCACCGACGCTTTTTTGTTATGTTTGATGAATTCACGCGCTTTTTCGATGTTTTCTTCCGATAATCCGGTTCTGGGACGGCCTGATCTTTCGTCATCATCCAGCGTCTCTCTACCCGATTTGAATCGCCTGAACCACTCGTAAACTTGCGTACGGGATAGACACTCATCACCATATGCATTTTGTAGCATTTGGTGCGTTTCTGTAAAAGGTTTACCCATTTTAACACAAAACTCAATTGCAGCTCGTTGTTTGAAACTCATTTTCCGACCGATGTACACAACACACTGACAGTCGAAACGCAATAACTTTGTTGCCGTGCATCCAAATGTCATGACATTTATACCAGTTGTCAATGAGGGACTACGCCATCTACCGGTAAAATATTACAACAGATGGCACTAGTGGTACTATTTGTTTTCAAAAGTTCGGTTTCTTTCGGAATGGAGGGTGTATTCTAAAATAGCAATTACTGCTATCACTGCTACGGAAAAGTAGGCTTTGTAAACAGTGTGTTGATTGATGGAACAAAAGTATAAGTGACATATATTCAGCGCCACAGCTCGCGCTCTGCGGAGAAGTTTCGACTTCTTTCCCGTTTTTCTCAATACAGCGCACATAAGCTTCATTTATTGGCCTACCAAAAAATGTACGGGATTTGTGCCTGTTTTGTTCTGAGAGATCTTCTTCAAAAGTGTAGAATCTAACAAGAAATCTTTACCGCATCCACCACGGCTGGTATACCACTAATAGCAGCCAGTTGCGGTGGATGTAAAGTCTGACGCTCGAAGCAAGCTTTCAAGAGATTTTTGTTTCGAATCCCGCGGCTAAGGCATCGATTTTTGTGGAATTAAAAAAAAAAATCACGCTACACTCATATAATTAAAACAACTCGAAGTCAATAACGAATGCACCCAGAACGGTCCAGAAGTTGAATAAACGAATTTGCTTACTTTTAAATTATTTCACTGGTTTTGCAATAATAAATCAACTCTTTATAATATTATAAATATTTATGTTTATTTACTTTTTATTATAACTGATATAATTATCTTAAAATTAGCCATAATAATATTGCTATAGAAATCCACATACATTCCAAATCCTCAGCTTCACTTACTACAGTTCGGTATATATTTTTCCTCAGTTTACAAACTTAAGGAAAGTAGTTTCTAAAATGTAATAAGTATCAAAGAAATCGAAAACGAAACTTAGAATTTTGAATATATTTATTGCCTTCAGGCATCCAATGCTCAAACAGCAATAGAAGATGGTAAAGGATACGGGGAGTCGGCCAGGGCCTAAGTTGAAGGTATCATCCCGATCTTTGCTTCGTATGACTGATAAACCTTGGAAAAACCTCAGTCATGAAGATCAGCCGCTGAGATCGATCCCAGAACCTCCGTAATGCAAAGACAACGTTCTACCACTGCATGAGCCATTGCGGCACAATCAAAAACATAACAAGTCTTGTATAATGTTGCTACATTCTTACTAACTCTGACATGGTAATTTATTATAATGATTATTTACATTAACACAAAACCGAACGATAATTTTGCACTTTACCCATAAAGCAGATTAAGTCCTAAATATATGGTGAACGTTTCAGAATATTTGTAAACAAATTATGGTATATCTATTAAATATTTTGTAAAGCTTAAATGGATTGGATATTATAAGTGTAAGTTTCGGAAATATCTCTAGAAAATTCTGGGAATATCCCCAAATAAGCGTCTTTTAAATATTCCTGGAATATCGCTAGGATATTCAAAGGAATATTCTCAGTGTTAGCACTCACACTGGACATTTGAGGTATGTTCTACGCAAGACGATCATAGGATAACCAAGGAACATCCTATAAATCCATGGAAAAATTAGAAGCATAGGCCTAGATTATATTTCTGCTGTATGAATAAATCTTACATAAAATAAGAATTCGAATAAGGCCAGCGCTAAAAGAAAATGTCTAAAAGGTGAATGTTCAATTCAAACAAGAAAACCTATGGGACCTAAAGAAAGACAACTTTCTACATAATATATAACAAGTTATGGCCCTGTTACACAGCGATTACAGAGATCACTTGTTTGGTATTATTGTAGAGTATTTCATGGCTGTTGGTGAACTATATTGTCGAACATATGGAAATAAAGAACAAAGCAGACACGTCGAACGTTTAGCTTTTAATGCCATTAATACAAAGACTGTATGTTTGTGTATAGTAGTAGTAGTAGTAGTAGTAGTAGTAGTAGTAGTAGTAGTAGTA
>JAGDQP010008957.1:0-23109 GCA_022664845.1 Lepisma saccharinum | reverse complement strand
TAGTAGTAGTAGTAGTAGTAGTAGTAGTAGTAGTAGTAGTAGTAGTAGTAACACACTGAAAATATAATTTGTGGCTGTTCGTACCGGTCAAATAATCAAACACTTTTTTTTCTCGATTATGAACGACAAAGAATGTGCTTATGGATACACTGCCTTTTTCTCTCTGTTTCTAACTAAACTTATGCTACTGTTAGAGGAAATAATGTTCAGTTATTGAATTTAGTTGCTTTGGGCTGTTTTATGTCACCTTATCTTTCCCATTAGAAGTAGATATTACTTACTTACTTACTTTAATGGCTTACTGAACTCTCAAGTTCTCTATAGGAATCTATCCTGAGCAAGATCAAGCCAGTTTTCATCACAAACACCTTCTTTACGAAGTTCCCTTCTAATATTGTCCTCCTAACGTCGTCTCGGTCATCTTAACGGTCTCTATGCTTCCAGTTTACCAACCACGATGAAATATTTACAACGATATATAGAATATATTTCTATCAACAGGTGGCAGACCTGCACGAAATTCCGCTGTAGTCTATAAGCACTTTTAGTATCTCGAACTTTTCAGTGCCAGTACCTCAGAAAGTACGCAAATGTAAGATGTTATTATCTTTCTATGAAACATTCAAGTATTAAGTTGCATTGTAATTGTTATCTCCTAACAATTACAGATACTAACAATTAAAATGCATCTCAATAGTAACTAGCTAAAAATGTGTACTGAATTTTCAGGAAAATATGTATGATCCTTGATTGCTAATTCGGTTATTCATTATTCGTTCTATCAAGAATATTAGTTTTAAAACTTATAATTATCAACAACACGACACTGTGATTCATATTATTTTTCACGAAGAACTTTAATGTTTAATAAAGGCACAGTAAAAAAAAACTATCTAAGTGTAAGCAACCCAACTATCTCGAAATATTAAATACAATTATTGAGCATAATAATGAGTTAATATGGACAAAGACGATACTCAGGAAGGTAATTTTTCTTCACTGGAGGAATCTTGAAGCTCTATCACAGAAACATAAACAGACTACTGCCCGTGTAAAGTCGGTTAAGTCACCACGCAATCCTAACGCTTCGTCTGTCAGACTACGCTAGTTCGTAAATCTTCGACGTTTTTGAACACCTTCGAAGGGGGAGGCCTTCATCTAGCAGTGGATAGAAAAAGGTTGAACATGATGATGATTATGTGGCAGAAATGGTTAAAGTATCTTTTCCTGCCGATAGTACAGAGCCTGAAAAACCAAGAAAGCACAAGATCTGTTGTTTCTGCCGAAGTGCGTAGAGAAGAGTGACAAAATACTATTGCCAACACTGCAACACACTAATTTGTGAAGAGCATCAAGCAATGGGCTGTGTGCACTGTTATAGCAGTGAGTAAATAGCAAAGGACTCATTTTCAGTATCTATAGTCTGTAGGAAAATAACAGTTTGATTTAATTCAATATTGGCCTACAACACCATTTTCTGCAGATGAAAAATTGTGGTAGTCTGACAGACTACGCGTTAGTACTCGTGGTGGTAATAGTAAGCGTTAGTATTCCCGGCTTCAGTAAAAAAAAATGAGGAAATTGAGTTTGTAGCACGTTCTTAATAAAAAAAAATCTCTGTCTTTCTGTCACTTTATGTTTTCTGATCTACATTCATTAGCATCGTCATTTTGTATTTCAAAGTAGATTTTCTCAATTCGTTTTTTTTTTTTTTTTACTGATCAGACTTTACACGCGCACGCGCAATATTTGAAACTGAAACATTGTCAAAAATCGCTTTAAATAAGGGTTAGTTATTAAGAAGCCACGTTAATTACAAATGATTAAGAAAATAATTCATTTTTCATTAATGATTTAAATCGTTATAAAAGGAGATATTTTTACACGTTAAGCTTTTATCTCCTCTATGCGATTTAAATGTGCGCTATATATAACGGACCAATGTACTGAATTTCAAAAAGTAAAGAGATTCTGAAGATAGATTCTAGTGACAATTCACGAATCGAAATAAAAGTGAACAAAATGGTGATATGGAAAAAGAGCAAACCCGAGTGGAATATGTAAAATTTAAGGGAAGGGCATAAAGTAAAGATTGCGCAAAGATTATTGTGGGACCATATTAAAAATTGGCGATTACTTTGACGTCGTTGAACAAATTTGAAGTCAGTTTTCTCTTTATTTGCCATCGCTGAGACACTAGCCTATGTTATAAGACAAAGTGCAGATAATGCAAAATTACCTTCAAGAAAAGACTGTAACGCCACCGTGATGAAAGCGTCAAGAAATATCAAGGTCACTGAATCAAAATTGCTTTTGTTTAAGCGCTAACGTACCATATAGGCTGAATGTAAATCGTGCAAAAATACCTAAAAAAGGAAGGATGTAAGCTTGTCAAACTAAAAAACCGCCAGATCTGAACCTAAGTTTGAAATCTGTTTCTTTACCTTTTATCATTTCAGCAAAGGGGGACTGGCAGAATTCCTGGTTTCGGTGGTAGTAACAGACGGGCAAATAGATTAAAGGATTGATATTAAATGGCATTTCCCGTTAAAATGAATCAACCCTTTGATCATATCTTGTATATATTGTGCACTTTTTTAATATAATTCCACCAAAAAAGATTTCGCGTAAAAGTACCAATGATAAATACCGGGAAAGTAAGATTCGTAATTCTTTTTCGCTATTTATTAAATAAATTGAATGCATACGGTACAAAACGTTTTGAAAGATTAATTTGTATCAATACGGTGGATATTAAGAGTTCAAAGAGATGTTACTGGGTTATCAGTGTAGCAAACTTGGTATATAATGTTTTATTTCAAATGGAGCTACATCCATTTATTGGATATTTAGTATCTGCAAGTAATAATAAATGTAATATGTGAAACACAAAATGTAGAGTTGCAAACTATCAATAAATGAATTTTGTGTTTCACATCTCACATATAGCTAAAATTTCTATTTGTAACCAAAGAGGGTACCTGCAGTATTTACAAGCCAGCAGTAAAGATACCCTTACACATAGACATAAAGAAGTAATTGTTATAATCTACCTTTTAGATACTGAAACATTTGAAAAAAAAACTTTGAAAAACATGCAAGCAGGATAAACAAAATAATGGTAATTGCTACAAGACAAACTACATACAACTGGCCAACACCTCGAATCGAACTTGAATCATTTCAGATCATTTATATGAAAGGTATAGCAACAAGTAATTTTACGCCTGTCCTGATACTGACGTCACGTCTATTCGCTATAATTCTGTAAAAAGAACTTCAATGAAACTAATGAAAATTGGAAAGCAACGTCAGCCTGAGAAATAAAAGTTAAAAGTCGTAAAGGACCTTCAGTGAAACAAATAAAAACTGAAGATTGTAAAGGAAATTCAGAGAATAAAAGTTATAAAGTATGCCCAGTGAAACGAATAAAAATTGAAAAGTATAAAAGACCTTTGGTGAAACGAATAGATACTGAAAATTGTATGTCACCTACAACGTAACAATTAAAAATATCAATATGCAAAAAAACCTTCAATGAATCGGAATCGGAATCGAAATCCACCCTTCAATATTTTGCAAACGGTGTATCACACGTCATAATCCGTGAAGGGGTTCCAAAGTTATGACTTTTTCAGCCAAATCACAGAATTTTCACAGGTGATCGAAAGGTGTGTCTGTCATTCTGTGTGTCGCTTTGCTCTAGCCCCAAATGGTTGGCACCAGGGGGCTTTTGGGGTCAATTGCCGGCTCCAACAAGTTGGGGTAAATCGAAGCTTATTCTTATGATAGGAGTTACGGTTTTCAAGATACGGAGCCTACCATGGTTCAAAATCGATCTTTTGTATGAACACTATCCTTAGTTCACAGGGGTTCGTGGTGTCTTTAAATCTTGCAACGTTAATTTAACTCATTTACCGACGTCATAGAATGATGAAATTTTGCACAGCGACGTAAGTCGGGCGACAACACAATAATCCATTGTTACTTTTATATATTTCTATATATTTTTTATACTTTAAAAGCATATTTTAATATTTTTTTTAATACGGATTTCTTTATTCTAAAATAATACTTTCTGCAAGGCTCTTGGGATTCACTGGGTGCAGAACACGTTAGGATATGGGCCTTGAGGAAACGTATCCGCACACCGAAATAACTCGAGATTTTTTTTTAAAGAAATACCTTTCTTAAACAATTCGTACGCATCATCATCAACATATTAAGCCGTTTTCTATCCACTGCTGGATGAAGGCCTCCCCCTTTTCTTTCCACATATCTCGTTCTTCTGCTATCCGAATCCATGTAGCTCCTGAAAAACGCTTAATTTCATCTACCCATCTTACATTTGGACGTCGTCTCGGTCGTTTCTTTTCTCTGGGAATCCAATGTAGTACATTTATCGTCCATCTTCCAACTGTTCGTCTACCTATGTGGCCAGCCCATTTCCACTTCATCTTCTTCGCAGTCTTGATTACATGATCTACCTTTGTTTGTGCTCGAATCCTTTCATTAGTCTTCCTGCCTCTCCTGGTTATTCCGAGCATACATCTCTCCATTGCTCTTTGTGTGACTCTTAAGCTTTGAGTCGTTTGTGCATTCAATGTCCAAGTTTCACAGCCGTACATCATCACATGTAAGACACATTGATTATAAACTTTACGCTTCAGACACATTGGTAGTTTGCTTTTGAAAATAAAGTGTAGCCTTCCAAAAGAACTCCACGCCATTTTACATCTTCTTTTTATTTCATCAGTCAACTTCTTAGCATTCGATGTTTTGATCTGACCTAGGTAATATACTCATCAACTATGCCTATAGTCTCTCCGTTAATCTTTATTTCCCTTTTTGCAGCATGTTGATTGTATATTACTTTTGTTTTACTTAAGTTCATTTTAAGGCCTATTTTCGAACTCTCGTTACTCAGTTCTTCCATTCTGGTTTGTAGTTCTTCTTCACTTGAAGCAAACAGGACTATATCATCAACGAATCGTGGATGATGAAGATATCGCCATTGATTTTTATTCCGACTTCATTCCAGTTTAAATTTTATAATACTTCCTCCAGGACCACAGGTTACAGTTTTGGAGAAATTGAATCTCCTTGCCTTACCCCCTTTCCAACTTTAAATTTTTCACTTTCTTGATGTAGTGTAATTACAGATGTGGCAGTGGAATAAATGTTTCACAGTAACTTGATGTATGCACTTCTGATGCCTTGATGTTCAAGTGATTTAAGGAGTCCGAATCGAAAACCTTTTCAAAATCTATGAATCCTAAACATAGTGGAAGTTCATATTCATTAGTCCTTTCCATAACTTCATTCAATGCTTGTTTGTGGTCTCTTGTGCTAAATTCACGACGAAATTCGAATTTTTCCCTTCCCTGGTTAAAATCCTAGTATCGTTCAATACGATTAAAAATTACTTGGGGAACATTTTGTATAGAAATGACAGTAAACTAATTGGTCTGTAGTTTTCGACGCATTCTTTGTAACCTTTTTTGTGGAACAAAATGACAACAGCATTATTCCAACTTGACGGTATCTTTCTTCCTTAGACACGTTGAGAATAATTTGTCAATTTCCTCATTCATCTTTCCACCTCCCGATTTAAACATCTCTGCTGTGAGTCCATCTTCACCTGGCGATTTTCTGTTCATCATCCCTCATAGTATGTTATCCACTTCTTCCTTCATTACGTCTGAGACTTCTACATCATTTCCTTCTGAGTCTTCATTTCCTATTTCTTCATCAGAGTAGTACAATTCTCTGTAGAAATTTTAAAATATTTTTATAATTTCTACATTATTTCTTGTTACGGTTCCGTCTGGTCTCTGAACTGCAATTATTTGCTTTTCCCCTATCATAAGCTGCTACTTGGTTTTCTTCAAGCTCTTGTTTTCCTCGAATGTATTTCTAATAAGATACTCGTTATATCTACGTAAATCCTGTCTTATTTTCTTCCTTATGGTTTTATTTAGTTGTATGCATTCAATCCTCTTTATGTAAATTTCCTCCTCTTTCATTTCTCTTCTTTTCTTCATATTTTCCTCTTCTTTCTCTTTTTGATGCTTGCTATTTCCTTGACTGTTTCACTTATTATCTCACAGTCAGTATTTTGTTTCTGTTATTGGTGTCGTTCTTATCTTGTAACTCTTCCAAGCCGCTGAATCCGTTGCTTATTAGTTCTATCTCGAATGTCTGTCTGTATTTCCCTAGATATTCCAGATCTAAAACTGTTGTTTTTCCTCTGATAAACTTCTTTCTCTCAAGTCTAGTATTTAGTTTCAGCTTACATCTCACCATCCTATGATCACTTGAAACTTTGAAACTATTGAGAACAGACTCGTCTTACAGATTTTTCCTGTTCTTCGATAGAACATAGCCTATTTCGTTTTTAATCCTATTTGGGCCTTTTCATGTCTACTTCCTCTGAGGCGGCGGCTTGAAAAGTGTATTGGAATTGAACAGTCTGTTGGCTTCTGAAAATTCCACTAACTTATCTCCTCTCTTGTTTCTTTTGTCAAATACAAAGTTTCCCACTCTCGTGTCACTGTACTGCTTTGTTCCTACTTTCGCATTGAAGTCTCGCATCACAATTTTGTAATGCGATTTGCTTTTATCCAAAATCTTCTGTATCTCCTTTAATAGCTCTTCGACTTCCTCCTGAGGATGTGACGTTGTTGGAGCATATACTTGTGTAACTTCCATACTGTATCTCTTGTTTATCTTTATTACTATCCGTGCGATTCTATCAGAAATTCCTTCTGAAATTGTAGAAAATAATTTTGTTTATGCATGACTAAAAAGAAAAGCATAGGTCGAGCCAATTAAAGGATTTATAAAGTAACTGTATATGAGACCGCGCTCCATGCTTTTTTTTAGTCATGTATAAACATTTGTTTTACTTTTAGTGCGAATCGTTTAAGAAAAGTGTCTTTATAAAGTTTTATTACTATTTTTTTTAAAATAGGCAGCCTTACAAAATAAGTTATATTAGTACAAAAACCCTTTCGGGGTAAAGGGAAGAATGACGCAAGAATTCTACTCAGAAAATAAGTTATATCCATTTTGCGAGTGACTTTCTTTGTGTCACCATGGCGGAAGGATACTAATTCTCTTAATTTTATTACAAAGGAAACACTTCCGCCATAGTGACACAAAGAAAGTCACTCGCAAAATGGATATCACTTCTTTTGTTAGTAGAATCCTTGCGTCACTCTTCCTCTTACCCTGAAGGGGCTTTTGTACTGTATTTTATAATACCGAAAATTACGATAATTATAAAAAATATTCTTGGTGATATGTAAATTACATTTTTATGTCTGTTTGAAATAAAACAAATACTTGTAACTAATTTCATATGGCGAAATGCGCTTATTCACTTCAATCCGAGGTTATGAGTGTTATTCACTTCATCTCGGGGTCATAAAAAGGTTGCTTGTGCTCTTGTTATTTTCTTTCACCTTGTTCCTTTTATAACTATATACCCTACACTATTTCTGCGATGCTGTTGAGGTAGAGATGTACACGAGTTTCCTCTCCGACGCTATTCCGGTACCACACAAGTAGCCAATTGACCAACTTAAGTACTGCCTAGTCTAAATAATACCCTTACATATTATTATTTGGAAGATGTAACTTAAAAGTAATGCTTGAAGAAAATAGAGAAAGAAATAGTTGCTAAAATTAAGTGTTTCGATATTTTGGGTCGTTTTACTAACTAATGGTTTTGAACCACCTAAAATATTAAGTCTTCAAGTCCAGAATAATATATACCTCACCCAAGATTTAAATCGAGCATCTGGTGGACACTAGCTCAATGTCTCGCAAGGTAAACCTTCAATGAACTTATTCCAAAACCTAAATCAAATTTTTGATGATTGAATCCACATCCTATATAAAGAATCTATTTCATACACAAAAAAGAAACTAGTTACCTTTTTCAATAACAAGATTCCAAGATCGGAGTTGATAATATTACTTGGAGAAGTAGGTATATAAGCTTTAATACATTTTCAATTTTCTTCGCGTGGTTTCAGGATATAATTTAGTTTTCGTTATTTTCAACTATCTATGCAAGGGAAGTTCATATAGTACCTGTTGAATACTTTAAACAGACAATCGAACAAACATGCAAAGGATAATGCGATTGGGTGTGCTTGGTGTACAAATATATTTACGTTTTTATCATTTAATCAAAACATGTTATTTTCACATTCGTCCCGTAATGAATCACTGGAAAGGTGTAGTAGCTCTCTCCACATAGTAACACTTCACTTCTCGCTGAAGAGAGACCTCTGCTTATCCGAAAGGTGATCACGTGCGCGTTATCTGCGCGTGGTCAACGGTTCGAGTTCCGTAGGAGTCCATTAAACCATGGTTTGGAACCTACTTTACCAAAAGCTATAGATCCAATTCTAAGAAGCTAATTAGCTTGTTTATAAGTTAATAAAATTTTCTCTCAATTCTCGCTGGAGGGAAGTTCAAAAGTTGTTGAATACTTCAATCTCGTGACCTTGCAGTTCAAAAGGGAACCTAGTTTCCTTTGTCTATGACCTTTCTATAGCATGTAGCTCATCACAGCGAAATGTCAGAGTAGGTTTCAATATTAGCACATTGAAGGTTACTTTGTCGATCCACGTGACCACTGTGCTCGACAAGGAACTAGGAAACTTAATACACTACGTCAGAGATGAAAACGGTAATCAGGAATGAGGGAAGAAAGCTCAACTTGTTTTCAAACACTTATCGGCAACGACAGCAAAGAAGAATTCCACCGTCACTTACTTTTCTGTTGGCCCTCGCGTATCCTTTTCTATTTCTTTTCCTATTCCAGCGTTGTCCCCTCCCCATCCCGTTTCCACTTTAGGAGTGAGTACGAGGAAAAATAGGAAACCATACCACATTCAGTTAGCATCCCGTCGCCAGCTGAAAAGTGTTTTCATATAGTTTCATAACTCGTACTCATTCCCGGGAGGCCTCGCCTGTCTTTTCCGAGCGTGACGCACGTAAATATCACACGTTTAGAGAGTGCCAACACAGAGCCATTACATGGCGGCACCCGCGACGGTGAATAAACGAACCTCTTTCTCTTCTTCTCTGGATCCCTTTCTCTCTCTGTTTCTCTTTCTATTTGTCTCGCTGCATCTCTTTCTCAATGCCTTTCTAGTCCTTTTCTCGTATTTCTCTTCTGTCGCTTCGCTCTACTCTTCCCGTAAATTTGATTTGTCCTCGTGTCATAACAGAAAAACAGAAACAAGGAGAAAATGATGTGTTTCTGTCAGCAGAATGTGCAGTTTAAAGCTAGCAATAGCTGATTCTCTTTAGATTAAAAGAGAGTTAGAGAAAACAGTAATACATCCCGGGAGTAGATGCTGCTACACACGACAGGATCAGACAAAATATGTTTCTCTCAGTTTTTTTTTTTTTTCTATTTTATCCGGGTTTGTAAGTTGATGTAGCCAAAAACCCATTTCAATTCGAAGGAATCATGTCCTTCGGAGAACACAACATCCGGAAAATGAAAAGAGGTTGCTACCGCCCGGATTCTGGGAACCACACCGGTTTTCGTTTGATAAGATTAAAGAAAAGTTGTACAATAGTTGAAGTCAAGACTAGTTTCGAGGGGCAGTTTATATCTGCTCTCGTATCTCCCAATACTTTTCCTGTAGTCTACATAACTGGACGGTTATATATATTAAGATATGTACAGCAAATAAGATCAGTTTTTATGAAACCATACCTACAGTTATATAATAAGAGCACTCAATAAGACTACAGATGGGTTCAAATTATTAGATTCAGTGTTCAATTATCTTAATTCTTATTTCTCATAAATATTACATTGGAAACACACTTGTACCTAATCCTAGTTATAGCTATTTCATTTCTTGCTAATATTTAAAGCGTGTAATTTAAGCTTTTCAAAATCAATAATCAATTTCTTCATGATACACACATACAATTGCTACGAGACAAACATCAAATGGGATAAAAACATTAAAAGAAAATTACGTCCGACAAAGATTATTGTTTCATATCGAATCCTGTATTCTTTATTAAATGCTTCTGCTTTTGTGGAATGCTACGTACAAGTTTAGTAGACTTCTGCTGCAAGTCACCATTTGTTAGCCCATCAATTATTGATTTCTTTGATGAACTTAAGTTTGTCTTTAATGTTTTTCTTCAGCATTTCCTCCATGAAGCTCCAAAGAGTTTCAATGGGATTCATGTCGGGATTGTTGTCCGCCTACGTAAGTACACTAATATCCATGTCCTTGATGATATTTTTCGACATTCTTGAATTTGTGGCGTGAAGATCCATCATGCATAAAGATGAAAAGGTTTTCACCAAACCAGGCACCAGTAGCTTCTCTTGATGAATCTTTATAGGTTAGGCTTCATTGTTTTGTTTATTATATGAAGCCTTCAGATTCGAAGATAGACGTTACACCCTAAAACCATACTGAGGATGGATCGTTCACAGTTTACTTTTACACATTCCAATTTGAACTTCTCCTTAGGTTGTCGTCGCCCATATCATAAACATTTATCAAACACTGAAACATACCTTCTCCTAATGATAGAACGTCCAGGCATTTGTTCTGGCGGCAGGACGCGAACCATTCATTTTCACAGTTTCTGTACGTACTACCCATAGGACGCAATGTCCTTCTGGTAGGACGCTTGGACGTTCTATAACTAATTATAAGAATTTCAAGATTTCGGTCCTTGTGCCCATTCGAGACACTTCTTTGCCATTCTTAAATACCAACTGGAATTTGTGGAAGTGAATCTAATAATTTAAACATATCTCTAGATGTATGAAATTAACATAGATTTTTGGATTTACATTTATGTATTAAGTTCACCAAGATTCTTACTAGCCTGATTCTCTCAAATTAAACATATTTTCAAATTAATTCATGGAGGTACAAAGGCACATGTCGACTTCAAGAGACAAGGGACATAAGTGACATTTACAAATAAAAAAAATGTTCAAGGTAGTTTTATTATCGTATAACCCGAAATATGTCACAGAAAATTGTCATATTTTGTACATGGACACAGTAGGGTTCAAGGTTTCTTTGTACAAAATATGACCGATTTGTGTCGTATAAATTATGTATAAGATTAAGGTATATGAAATATAAAACATTACCTCGACATTTTTGTATTCGAAAATGTCACTTGTTTCTCTTGGGTTCTGGTTGTTACCGCCCATACAATTCATTTTATCTTATCTTATCTTGGGTTCTGGACTCCTTGTAGAGTGTTGTTAGAAAATATCACTGTTATATTTGTTGGCGTATAAGACATTCTCTTTTAAATGCTCTTCTTAAAGTTAATCTATACCGGCACTTTATTGAAAGTAAAGCTACTATAATATTCACGCAATTAGTGTGAAAAAGTATGTACGAATGCAGAGTAAAATAATAAAGCAAGGACAGTACGCTTACTTTGAAATGATTTCCTCTTTACTGTTATAATCTGAGACACATTCTTCAAAACTTTGTAACCAGTCACTTAAAATCTCATAAACTGACAAATAAAGATACTGATGGGGCAGAAAAAA
This sequence comes from Lepisma saccharinum, assembly GCA_022664845.1. NCBI lineage: Eukaryota > Metazoa > Arthropoda > Insecta > Zygentoma > Lepismatidae > Lepisma > Lepisma saccharinum. Next base: position 11,531 of record JAGDQP010008957.1, on the reverse strand, counting down.
AGTTATAAATTTCTTTCTTCCATCATGGATAGAATGTCAAAATATGTGCACATGCAAATTTTGGCAACTCGAGCGCAATTACGTTGCGAGATATCGATGATATATTAGTCATATTGTTGTTTCTGGAGAGTGAAGAAAATGTGTGCAAATACCCTTATATTTTTGTATAATGCTGAAAGAAATGAAAAGCAAGTACATAGTAATGGGTATGAGGTGGAAGGCGCTACATGTTGAAGGGTATGTTCTTCACGGCCACCATCTTGAAGTCCGCCATATTGAATCTCTATCGGTTTTCTTAAATAAAAAGGGGGTCGTGTAATATGTCATACTGGGCTAGAATTTGACGGGAAACACGTTCCTGAAGTCAGTTTTGCTGTACATGTATTATTATGAGAGATAATGGTGTGTGATATTAGTATAGGCTAATGATGCAATTAGTGTTGTCAACGAGATGAGATTTTCGCTGTCTCGTCTCGAAAATATCTTGTCCAGAGTATCTCGTCTCAAAAAGACGTATAGTTTACATTACGACATCTCTGTCTCGTCTCGTTTTCTATAGTCATTTCTCTGTCTCGTCTCATCTCGTGGCAACACTAGCTACAATAGCCTGAAAACACCCATTTAAAAACTAATGAAGGAATTAAAACCTAAATGCACACAAATTGTTCCTGATTATATTGCCATATCTATATGCCTTTGTATGTATTTACTGTACAGTTCCTTCATTATCGTAAATCAAAATGGCGTTTTCGGGTTATTGCGTCAGTACCCTATACTAATGGCATACATCATTATCTTTCATAATAATATATTTACGTCAAAACTGGCCTAAGAAACGTGTTTCTCGTAAATTTCTAGGCCAGAATGACAAATTACACGACCGCCTTTCCATTAAAAAAAACTTATCGAGATTCAATATGGCGGACTTTAAGATGGCGGCCGTGAATGTAGCGGCTTCCACCTCGTACCCATTACTATGTATTTGCATTCAATTTATTTCAGCATTTTACAAATATAAGGGTATTTGCACACTTTTTCTTCACTCTTCAGAAAGAACAATATGTCTATAAAGCATTGATATCTCCCAAAGTAATTGCGCTCGAGTTGCCAAAATTTTCATGTGCACATATTTTGACATTCTAACCATGATGGAAGAAAAAAAATATATAACTTTTTCCTGACCCATCAGTATGTTTGCTTGTGGGCTACCATTGTCTTCAAACAGTTTTAGCGCTGTAATAAAGACTGCATCCTTCTACCTCACAAATACTTTCATTTTGTTTTTACATCAATACAAACGTCAAAAAGTTTAAGATGGCTTGTTCAAGCTCATAGAATTACAGCTATCATATTTTTCTATCATCAATTTCATTTCTTCTTCGTCCACCCAAACGCTGGAGGCTCGGAATATGAACAAAGCGTCCTGTCAGTACTTTTTCTTGGGTAATGAATGCTCTTGGAATCCACTGTTTTGTTTGAAGGAACATCGATTGAAAAACCTTATCCATATTTTCCATGCATCTGAATGTATGGAATGTTCCTATTTTTCTGACGTAAATGATGTACCAATGAAACTCAACAATAACTCATATTCGGTTGGGATTTGTTTGATCCTCTTTGTTCCATAACACAGGTTATTTCTCTTCATAAATTGGTAACACCACGAAGCTGAACAACAGAATTCAATGATTCCTCTCTCTTAGCCTACCATATCTTTCGCTTTGTCAGTAATCTTCTTTGTAAATATTAACCTTTCCCTCCTCCTCTTCTTTGGTATACGCTGTTAAAGTCGACGACATTGCCGCGCGGTATCCTAGCAACCAGATCGACTGCACGGAGTAGCATACGAGTTTAGTATAGACAAAAAAATAGAAAACGGTTTTCTTAACATATTTATAACATTTAATAGTTATATTATACCTTATAATATAACTACATCCTTTGCGTTTGACTGCAGACACTATGCTTTACGTCAAACGTGTAAATTCTTCAGATTTCCAAAGAAAAGAAGACATTATGGATGAAGATGTGCAGTCTATTTATAATCCATTTTGTTTTAGATTTTCCAATTCTATTTTGTTTCAGAAACTCTCTCTCTCTCTCTCTCTTTGTTAATATTTAAAGTTTCTAATAACAACATTAAATGACTTTGTGTATATTTATATTTTGATATGTTAATTGCATACAAGGGGACATGGAACAATTGTTTGTTGTTTTCAGTCTCTTTAGCATCAACTATACGGCATGGCATTTATTGTTCATATAAATTCTAGATGTATGTCTAATTAATGTTTCAGTAAGGCATTTTAATTAATTTGTAAGGCCTTCCAGGCTTCGAACCTGGCACCATAACTATTTATTTAGTAAGGACATACATGCATAGTACACAATTACATCCAAAGGAGCAATTCTTTCATCGCGTGATTAATGTATGCTGATGTAGTTACGTAAACATTCTACATAGACAATATTATATTAAAACAGCCATATATATTCACATAGCTACACAACAGGCATTACGTAACGCCTGTTATATAACATTTATGTAATGAGACAACAATTAATATGTTTATAGCGCAAAAGACTCTTCCGGGCAGATTCGTTGAAAACAAGGCGCTTAAACTGCATGGGCCATCATCTTCCCCTGGAAATCTGCTGACCCATGTAGTTTCCAAACGCCTCTCTTTCCGGAAAAGAGAAGTGACAAAATAGTGAAGTATTGTGGAACATGATTCAGTCATATCTTCTCCTTTGAGACACGAGTTCGCTACCGCAACTTATACCAGCAGACTTTATACCAGCAAACAGGCTAACAGGAGTTAGCGGCCATCGAGACTTCAACGAATCTGTCGGGTTAGTCAAAAGCGCTACTGTAGAGCGCTCACCTCTGGTGCTAGGGGTCGTCGGATCAATCCCTGCTCATGCCATGTGGGCTTTATGGTGGACAAACACCGTGTGCGTGGGTTTTCTCGGGGTGCTCCCGTTTCCTCCCACTTTCTTCATTCCACCAATTCATCCCATCATCATCCATACGGCCTGAGCAATAGTTGCCTAAAGGCCTTAAAATAAATTCAAAATTCAAAAGCGCTACTGGTGTAACTTCTCTTCCTAACATGAAACTAAAACCATGTTTCTAAAACCTCTCACCTTTCATTTCTTTATATCGCAACATCCGTCGATCCCAGTATAAAGAACGAAGGTGAAAAGCCTTACAAATTGTTCATATTTCTTACAACAGATTCTCAATGGATATTCATGCTAGTTGTAAGCACTTTATCTATTTAGAACATGAATTATGTAATTTTTCATCTGTCGGATTAAATAACAGATATAAAGACCGTAATTGATAATCCTCAAAATATTAAAGGTGCTGCAAATATCAGGCAAAAGCTATAGTGATAAAATAGATTTATTATATGTTTACCTACAAGGGTGCATAACTACTTTGTATGGAATCTAGAAAATAAATACAAGAGCAGATTCCATCGGTGCCAATAATTATGTTACCTAAAGAAAACTATGTTTGATTTGAAATTACTTTTCTATTCTCAAATTAGGAAGACCTGTATCAGGCGTGGCCAATTTCTTTCTTTATGATGATGACGGGTCGCATACTTTTAGACAGAACTTGAATAAAAATAAACTCTACAGTTTTCAAGGCAATAGATGTATTTAAGTGCAATCTTTGTAAAATCATTTTATTATTGGAATAACAATATATTCGTAGAATACTTGATTGTGATCCCAGCGTCCAACTGTCCTGGCTGAGATTATTTTGCAGGGTTTGCCCTCATCCACACCAGACAATCGCCGGGATGATATTTTCAACTTAGACCTTGGCTAATTCTTTTCGGTATCTTTTAACCAGAATCTTAGATGCTTGGAGGCCATAATTAAATTCAAATATTTGATTGTAATTATAAGCTTTTAAAGCAAATTTGATTACATATATTATAATTTACTGTAGTTTTTTTTAACTTATCGCGGGCCTCACAAAATACACGACGGGCCGCGTGCTAGCCATGCCTGATCTATATTATGACTTGTTTCAAAACACTGGAAACAGTGTTCTAGAAAATTGCATTGGCGTAATAAAAGTGATTGGCTAATTTACCGAGTTTTAAACTAAACTTAAAAAAAACGTCGTTTATACATGAAATAATAAATAAAAATATGCTTAGTCCTTGTACTCAGTGATTATGATATAGGCGATTCATCTGCTTGTAACTTGACAAAAGTTAATCTTACCTGTAAATGTTCGCGTGTACCAAGGTAATGTATGTGTTTTGGCAGACAGTTATTCAGAAGTTGGTTTTAGGAGGTTCCACGGGTTTTCGGGGGGAGGGGGAGTGTTCAAGATGTGTCTGGGCATAAATTGTATATTAAATGTACATAATTATGCCTAAAAATTATATTAATTCTGCCCCAAACTCTGAATTTGGAGGGGATCGGATCCCTCGCACTCATCCCTAAATACGTCTTTGTATACTTAATTCAGTTATTTCATCGCAAATTCGGACATGGTAATTTATCTTTTACTGCATTTAGTGAAGATAATGCTTCACTATACTTTGACAATATGATTTTCATCTTTGTAAAGAAATTGCGAACGCGTCATACGATAACGCCACTGCTATAATGCAACAGGTGGGTTGTCAGATTAAATACGATATTTTTCTAATATTTCATTAGACCCGTAAATATTTTATACTTTTGTTATCAACTGAATTTTGAAGTAAGTAAATAATAACACATATCAGTTAAGGTGTTTCTAATTACATAGCACAAGCCTACTTTTGAAACCTTTCTCAAAATCCTATAGAGATCAAATGGCAGGTTTCCTAGGCAACCGTTTGTTTAAAGCCAATATGGCGGCCCCCACAATTCTCAGTAGCAGACGACTTTAACAGCGTATAGTGGTCACGATCTTAACCTTGTTTAAGTTTTGGATATTTCACGAATTATTTACAAATATCATGCTTATTGTGATTTGCTTCCTTCAGTACTTACTCTTGTTCTCTGTAAGTGAGAATCATATTTTCAGTTTTCGGCAGAACAATGTGTTGTTCTGATAAACTGTTGATGTTTTACAGTATTCCCCATATTGGATTACAGGTTGACAATAAGAATCCGGCGTCCTCTGATCCTGAGGGCTGCTGCCGGATTTTCGAAAAAAAAAAATATTTTGAATTTTATTTATGGTCTTTAGGCATCTAAGGCTCAGGCTCGGATAGGTGAGGTGAAAGGATATATCACATAAAGACTAGCTGTACAGTGCTTTAAAGAAAGAAAATTAAACACCACATAATAAAAAGGAAATTTGGTGCTTCCGGAATTTCTAAACATCAGTATTTAATTTCTTTTTTTTTTCTAATTATTTTTTCCCTACTTAATTTTTGAAATGGAAAATGAAATTTATTTAACTTTGTACATGACAAGTTTACATAACATTTTGACTCACAGAAACCTCCTCATCTTGTGTGTGAGTCTTATTCTTGATTATCATTGCCTGGTTACCCATAACAAACTATTTACATAATATTTCTTCTACATCTTTGTCATTTAGACTTTCTAACCAACACAAACCAAGTTTTTTAAACCGGTTTGTTTGTTTTTCTTTTCTAATGTATGTACGTGTTTTATTATACATTCTTGGTACAAGATAGTAAATTTGGTGCTGTGTTGATGTTTTGTTAGTTCTGATTGTTTCTATATTCTCATTTGTAACACTTCTGGTTTCATACTCATGACGTAACTTGTTCAGTTTTGTTTCTTTTGTTCTAGTATACATCAATACATTTCTTTTAAAAATAAAATGTATTGATTGGTAATACATCAGAATCGTTATACAATTTTTTAACATCACAATCAAATTTTCTATTCAAACATAGTCTCAAAATATTATTCTGTTGAGTTACAAGAGGTTTTATGTGAGAGGTGTATATTGCACACCAACTTTGTATACAGTATTCTAATAAACTCTGTGCAAAAGCAAAGTACACCATACGTAATGATTTGTTTAAAAAAATATTTAAGAAGAACAAATCTATAAGATGTATTCCTCATGCGCAATACATATAAATTCCATTTTAGATGATTGTCAATTAAAACTCCTAAATAATTAAACACTTTCTTCTTTAATAAGAGGTATACAAAGACAGTTTGCTTTCACATCACAATTATGAAGTATTAGTTCTTTATTAATAGGTTGTCCAGCAAATGTGTGGGAGAAAGATATATATTTGGTTTTATGTGTATTTAGAAAGAGTAACTGAGCATTTAACCAAGAAGCTATTTTTTAGTTCAGTTTCTGCCGTTTCAAATGTTTCTGGTCATGTTTTCCCAGTAATAGTTAACGTAGTATCATCAGCAAACGATTGTAAAGCAAATTACATAAATCATTTATGTATTTAAGAAGTAAAATGGGCCTAATACTGTTCCCTGAGGTACTCCTAATTTAACATGCATGAAGTTACTCGTGGTTTCACCAATTTTAACAGTTTGTTGTTTGTTTTTTAAGTAACTCTGAAACCAGTTCAGTGATACATCTCGTATCCACAATTTTCAAGTTTCTGCAATAGAATTTTATGAGATATTGTATCAAAAGCTTTGGCCAAATCTAACAATATTGTAATTAATTTTTCACTTACATCTAAACTTCTACAAATTGTTTCAATTAGTTTAAGTACAGCATTTGATGTGCTCATTCCTGTTCTGAACCCATATGGATTAGTTGAAAAATACTTAATTTCGTGCCGGATGGGTGATCGTGCGTTCTGCGGCGGTAGGCCAACGGCTAGAAAGATCCCGGGTTCGAGTCCCGGCTGGGACATGGGTGTGAATTTAACTAGTTGTAAAGAGCCGAATCGTGACGGTCCGAAGTCCAAAGTTACTAGACTGGCCCATATAAAAATCAAGTTTTTCACCAAAGTTTTTTTTTACTTAATTTCGTGTAGAAATGCAATGTCTTTTTGTAATGCATTTTTCTAAGAGTTTAGAAGAGTTATTTAACAAAGCAATTGGCCTATAGTTATTGACATCAGCTTTTGAACCTTTCTTATATATATAGGTTTAGTACTGCACATTTGAAAGCATCAGGAAATAACCTTGTTTCTAAACTCAAATTAAATATATGGCATAATGCTTCAAAAACGAAGTCTTTTGCACACTTTTTAATATATCTGCGGTGATTTTATAAATACCAGGTGAGGTATTAGACTTTAAATTATTTATAAAAGACTCAATTTTGTGTCTAGTAATAGGTGTAAAAAAAACATTGAGTTTCGATTTATAACTAATGTTTGTTTTCACACTTTTAGTAGTTATTCCATGATTATCAACTAATTGTTCTCACGCGTTAACAAAATGTTTACTCAAAGTATTAGCAATTAGTTGAGGATTTTCGTCAATTGTCTAAAATTAATTTTCAAATTTCATTAACATTCGTTTTAAATGCTAATAAGCAAAAGGAAGCCAGAAAAAAAAAACGAAAAAATGTTTTTGAAAAATCCAACTAATGCATTTCCATCTAGCTGTGAAAAAAAAAACAACAACAGGTAAACCTTACTGTGCGCAGATGGCAGTAAGTATTACCAAACGTCTGATTCTGGAATACAGTGCCGTCAAAACCTAAATGGCGCTTCCAGAAAACAGTAGCGCGTTAAGGCGGTAAATTTAAAAATGCTCTTCGACGTTCATGCCGGGAAACTGATCGAACCGGAATATTGATTCCCGGATTTCTGATTGTTAACCTGTACTGTGAGTGTAAACCCTACGTAATAGCAATGCTTATAGTTTATAACGAACGAAACAGAATGCTTCTAATTCATAGTAACTTTAAATAAGAACTAATATTTACACAGTAAAGAATCATAGCATATAATCGTTATTTCTTGGGGATAATTCTTGTACGGTGGACAGAGGTTTAGCATGTGTTAGAGTGTGGGATCCGAACGTTTCTCACCTGGCACCCCCTCAGTAAACCCTGCGAATTCCATGCCCCCTCATAAGTTTATGGTACGGGAATAACAGTAAGTGTTTCACATATCAGTCTTGTGCAATAGCATTGTTTTCAAGATATCAGTTGAAAAATATCAGAATTGAAACAAATAATTATATCTTATGAGTTTTGATAAAGGCTAAATAAATACATACATAACTTAATAGTCATGACGTTTGCAAAAAGTAACATGTAGATAGTCTTTACGAACTGAAATCAGAATTGCGTTTTTTTTTTTTTTTTTTGTTTTTTTTTAGTTATCAGCTTTTCTCTTCCAGTAGTCTATGTCCGTTTTGAATAGTTCTCCCGGTCCTCAAAGGGATGTGTTCCATAGGTCGGGTATGTTTGCCTTTTCTCTTTGAGGACATCTTTCAATATCTATACGCTAAATAAACTTATACGTTAGACACAGTGTTTACATAAATGTTATCTTTGATCTAAATTTATTTATTCTTTTATTTAATTTCTAGTTTGAAGAGCTACTACAGAGCTTTTTACTTGCTATAGTTCATTTCACAGGTAATATTCAGTTTTTATTTGCTATTCTTATGACAGTAACAGAAAAAGTTGAGTACCGTATCGAAAAGAGATGAAACCACAATTCGATATTGAGCATACCATTCAGTTTACTTCTTATTTATGTTTGCTATGAGCTAGCAATGTCATAAGTATTTTCCGTTTGTTTTCAACCGTCTATCTTGATTCTATTACGTACCATTCATTAAGTTTGATTATTCAACATGACCTAACGTTCCAGCCAAGTATAATTAAACTAGTTCAGTGGCGGTCGTGACACAAATAATAGATGAACTACTACCAAAACCTTCATCCATCAACATGCTCCTACTATCTTTGTTCTTTAACATTTATTTTCGGATTTCTGGGTTTTAGACAGGATACTGATAATGCCACTATCCGATCTTAGATGATGTTGACTGACTTTCTGGCCCAATTTAATACTTATTAATGCCTATTCAGTTAATGCTTATCAAAATAAGTGAAGCTAAATCTCACTAACTTCACGTGATGAGCCGCCACTGAACTACTTATACTTTTAGAGTAGTGAAATCCAATTAAGCTGAGCGAGCTTTAGTTGAATATTTCTTTGCTCTACGTCTAAAAATTTGACATAATAACAGCACCTGACGCTTAAATATTTTTTTCACAAATGTATCGATATCATGGAAACGATAAAGAGTCTAATATCTCAAAATGTTCAGAGTGCTACACTACCTAAATATCGAGTGAAATGGGTTAACCTTCACTAGTGGCAGAATGATATGGGTATAATATTTGACTATGGTTACCATAATTAATTTAACAATATAATCTGTCTATAAAACATCTATGGAATAGGTATGATTGTCATGCGACAGTGAATACTGTCGTCTAGTCAGCATTAAAACAGAAATATAACATTGGAGTCGATCCTAAAGCAGGAAGAATAGGATAGATCGGGGCTATTTGAGTATAGTAAGAGAAAAGTAAAAATTTCCAAAACCCGACGTACTTTAGAGTTGAAATAATTATGCCATAATCTACGTACATTATTTTAGTACAACATATTAAAGAATAAAGAACCTGTTAAGTCATAGAAATTCTGAAAACGAATTTAAAATAAAAATGGCAGGATTCGAGACTAGTAATAATCACGGGGCTATTTGGGTCGCTCAGGGGACTATTTGGGTCTTTCGCTGTATCAACATTGTTTACATTAATCACCTTAGCGTTCATGTATATTTTTAAATTATACCCTTTTCTATATAATTTGTGAAAAACACAACATTAATAAACATTTCCCCTCAACTCTTCATTGACGTAACCTCTATCTGATAAGGAAACATGACAAGCCGGTGGTAGATTGTTGACGAATTCTTCTCTCATACGCTGATCTTTAAAAATAACAAATGGTGGGATGTACTGTCCAACTGCGTTACAACAGACTATCACAATTACATTCTCGCCTCTTTCGACGCTAGTGAGAGCAACCACTTCTTTTTCCTCTTCTTGGCAATGACCTTATTTGCGTTGTTGTTAAGAGAAAACCCTGTTTCATCCACGTTGTATATACGCTGTGGTTTTGTGTTGACACTAATCGTCAAAGTAACAGATTTCAACAGTTAAAAATTCACTCACAACTTCCTTATTAATTTCCTCAGCACGAGCTCTTGAAAGTCCCTCAGACTTTCGTAATGATAAGTTCGGATGTCTTTTCATGAAACTCGGAAAACAATCTTCACCAGCTAATCCTTTGTGTTTCCAAGGATGCGGAATTTGATTTATTATTACATATCGATGCACAGTCTCACGAATCGTTTCAGGGGTGCAGCCTAGTCTTTTTCCCGCGAGAGTCAAAATTCGCAACACGAACTCATCCTGGTGTTCTTCTGTGAGTACTGTGGGGTGTCCTATGGCTTTCGGTTTTGCACTTTCAACTATTTCATCATCACCCAAGGTTAGTCTCAACCTTTCGTCTTGCACTATTTTTTTACAAAGCTGTGAAGCTCCACGTTAACTCAAATCACCATTTGTTACACTTTGGATGGCCTTCTCCATGTCTTCATTATTTCACTTGTTGTATTTATGTTTTGATTTGTATGTCCGTACCATCTAAAAAGAAAATGAAATGTGTCTAAACCATAAATACAAAATTAAAATCTATAAATTAAATAAATTCACATAAGTTTACAACTGACTCAAATAGTTCCGTTTCGCACATGCTTACGTAGGAACGCACTACTTTCACACTAGACAGAGGAGAGCACCAAAAATGGCGTTTATAACATGCGGACGTTCTGTTTTACGCGTACGGTAATAATTTTACAAATATACGCATTTACACAGGTTCAGCACCTTATATCATACAGCCACTATTTTATTTCAGAGCAAAATATGAAGTATTGCAACTCACCTTGCTCAGAATAGTCGCAAATTGACAGCAACTGATAAGAAAGCAGCAGATCAAAGACACACACACCCTTCCCTTTGCCAACGAACTCACAACCGAAGGCAGGTTCAGCGTACTGGTGCGCATATTAAATGCACAGTGGCATTTTTTCTTAAGTTTGACCCAAATAGCCCCTTGACTCAAATAGCCCCGGACTACCCTATATTACGATAGGTATAACTATATCAAAATAAAGGCCTACATATTCCTGAAGTAACAGCCTGGAAGAACACAATATACCCTGTAACTATATAGTTAGGTCAAAAACCATAATTTATTCCGTTCTTCCCAGAAACTAACCAATAAACACAATTTAAATATCATGAACGAATAATCGTCACCTTCTTGTCATTAATATGCATTGTCATTCCTGTAACATATAAATTAGCTTAATCATTCATCTTACAATAATAATAATAATAATAATAATCGTTATTTAATGAAAGAGGAGTCGTTTTGAGAATAAAATCACTGAAAGAAGGAAATATTAAAATGCAAAATAGAAAATGTAGATTATGCAAAATATACATATTGATATACATGTATGTGTAGAGAGAGAAGGAGGGAGAGAGAGAGAGAGAGAGA
>JAGDQP010008956.1:39837-60975 GCA_022664845.1 Lepisma saccharinum | reverse complement strand
TTGCTGCTCCCACAAATTCAAGCCTAGAGAATTCAAACTTTCAGGGAAGGAAGTTCATAACCAATTTAAGAACATGATCGATGCCAATTTTTAATTTTCTTTTTTGTTCGTTGTTGAAAGATAGTTATTGTTACAGGTTTCGATATTCACAATAACAATGAAGAAGTTTGAACAATGAAGGAAAACGAAAATAAGAACTCGGCATCGATCATGCTCTGAATTGGTTATAATTTTTTTCCCTGAAAGTTTGAACTCTCTAGGCTTGAATTTATAGGAGTAGCAAAGAAATTTCGTGCAACGATAAAAATATATTAGACATATACGGAAATAGTGCTGCCATCTTTTGTTGGATACCGTTGCTTTAGATTATCCTTAAAACGGCTACAAAGGCTTTTGTACTATATTGGAGACAAAAGAATTTTGCTATATATTACAGTGAATTCATAATACTCGTTATCACTTTTTGTAATAAAGCTAGTTCATCTTTTAGAAATCGTAGTTTTATTTCCATACACAAAAAATAGTTGATAAGGTTGAGCCTCTAAACCCGTGAAGAAATACAGTACATAGATATAATTGGACATATTTGAAGCAAAGAAAACTATACACCAAATTTTAATACATAACACCAATTTCTTTTCATTTCAATAAAGAATAATGTTTCTTCAGGGATTCTTGACAGGGTGGCTATCGCCAGATCGAATAAGATCACAGTTGTTCGTGACAGTGTGACTATCGCACGACCACAAACCCAATAATTTAGAGCCTTTATTTTACTCATTCGAGGGAACGAGGACATGCAGTTTATCATCCGGAAAATTTCCACAGGAGGGAAGGCCGTTGTCCTACCTCTTATTTTTTCCGAGTATTATCTCCGAATTCAGGAGAAAATCCCCGAAAATGCAAGAGGTAGGACCTTAGTTATTTTAACATAATAATTTCCCACCATGCTTAGAAGTTATATACAAAAACATTATCAACTTGAGAATTAACGTTAAGTTAAATTTTAGACTAAATCATAATTTGTGACACGAACTCAGTAACAGTGTTTGAATATTAAGTAACACAACAGACGTGTTGTAATTGGTCGGAATTACCTCATTAAAAAAATAACTTGCATTCCAAAAAAATGGAGGTATCTTTTGATTGGTCGGAATACCTCATTAAAAATTAACTTTGTATGTAAACAATACAGAGACTTCTTGTAATTGGTCGGAGCTAGCTAATTAAAGAAAATATTTTCATTGCAAAGTGAAGATGTTCAGCGCCACCTTATTAACATTCAGTTGTCATGATTAGAAGTTTAAAATATTGTTATTATTTCCGAAAATTATGCAATGTTTTACATGGGGTACGTACAGTTTACCACCGGACAATTTTCCACCAAAATTTGTCAACACTTTATGCAAAGGAGGACAATTTGCCACCACTATAATATGAGTTTAAGTACAATGAAATGTCAAAATTATTAATTGAGTCCATGCTCTATCCGAATGTATTTGAATAAAGACTTGTTTTGCCTACAGAAAGCATGAGTACATATTTTTCTGTAATACATTTGTAAATTATTTCTAATTTGTTATTGTGTTTTTATAGGTCATTTTGATAATTTTAGTAATCAAAATCCGGACCCTAGTTATAAAACTCAATGATCAGAAATATAAATATAATATTTGTAGGTTTATTTAACGGACATATTTTTGCTGAAAACAAACATTGTTTTACGTATCTATTAGGTTTAATTTTAGACCTATATAACGAATATCTTTTGTGTTAAAAACATATCTATTTGTGATTTTATTTGTAACTCTATGTCATGAACATTTTGTGTTCAAAACAGGCTCTTTCTTAAATATTTATTACATATATTCCTAAGCTTACACAGTAGCCATTCTTGTGTTATAAACATACTTTTCCTTCCTGTTTATTAAATTCATTTTTAGGCCTATGTGATGGATATTATTATGTTGTTTGCATCCCTGGCTTATTTTTTACTTTAAAAGTTACAAGGACTTTCCTTTCACATTTAGTTAGTTAGTTGTAAGCATGGCAATGAATCTTCTTATGTTCCAAACAGAGTTTGTCATATTTACTAAATTTATTTATAGGTCTATGTAATGGCCATGTGTTGAGATATGTGCTTCTACAGGTCTTGCTTAGTCTTTATCTTAGATTTTACAAGACATTTTCATATATATTTATGATTATTTAGTTGTAGACCTACGTAACGGACAGTTTCCCCCCGTAGAAAATAGACCTATTATTTATTATGTATTAAATCAACTTTTAGACTTATATAATAATCTTTATAAAGCTCCAGCGTAGCCTAGTCGGTAGAGCGATCGACTTCAGTGCGAGCGGTCCCGGGTTTGATTCCCGCTGAGGCCCCAAAATTTTCGGTGTTGGCCCAGCATCGTGAGGACAATTGGGGAGCTGCTGTGAGTAAAAGACAGTGTTGAGCACAGAGAGAGCTTCGGCTCTCCTCTCCCAAACCGTCTGGTCAGAGTAGGAGCAGTAGACCAACTACTCCCTTCGAAGAGCGGCCTCATCCAGTAGTGGATTGAGTATGGTTGTGATTTATTATTAATATTGTGATGGAAACCTTTTCTCTTTCACATTTATTAACTTTATATGAAAGCTTATGTAATGAAAATGTTTACGGTATATCGAAAATATACTTTTCTTTCTTATTTACTGAATTCATTTGTAGGAATATGTAATAGAATTCATTGTCTTGAGATATGTGCTTCTTCAGATATTGGTTAATATTTACCCTAAAAGTTACTAGACCCTTCACCAAGCAAAATTATTATTAGACCTATTTATATCATGTAAGAAATAGGAAACATGTAATCTCTAAAGGGTAGAATATAATCTATATTTCCTTCCAAAGAAACTTTCAGTAATAAATTCAGCATCATGACCTCATGGACGAAAAACAAGAATCTATAAAGTTTACCAATCATTAATCATATTTGTATTCCAAAACACAAATGCTCCTTATATCTCTCCAATAAAGAGGAAATAAAATTGCTATCAACTGTTTTACATAGCCTATTATCGTAACATTATAACATTTAAAGCGATATATTAATATACGTTACACTTTTAGGCCCGGTTACTCGGTGTGCATTTTTTCCCTTTCTCTAGTGAATTTTTTCCCTCTCTCGCAAACTGACAACATCTGCATTTCGACGCTTTGACCGTTTCCTTCGACGATTTGCCGGATTCTTTCGACGTTATGACCGTTTTCCTTTTTCGACGATATGCCTTTCGAAGCTTTGACCGTTTTTGCTTTTCGACGCTTTGACCGCTTCCTTCCAATTTGTCCAGCTTTTTCGACGTTATGACCGATTTTGCGTTTCGACGATATGCCTTTCGACGTTTTGACCGTTTCCACTTTTCGACGCTTTGACCGTTTCCTTCCATGATTTGTCCAATTAATTCGATGTTATGACCGATTTTTAGTTTCGACGATATGCCTTTCGACGCTTTGACCGTTTGTAATTTTCGACGATTTGACCGTTTCTTAGAAGATTTGTCCAATTCTTTCGACGCTATGACCGTTTTTGATTTTCGACGATATGCCTTTCGACGCTTTGACCGTTTAGCGTTTCGACGTTTTGACCATATCTTTCGAAGCTTTGACCGTTTTTTCGACGATTTGTCCAATTCTTTCGACGTTATGACCGTTTTTGATTTTCGACGATATGCCTTTCGACGCTTTGTCCGTTTAGCGTTTCGATGTTATGGCCAAATCTTTCGAAGCTTTGACCGTTTCTTTCGACGATTTGTCCAATTCTTTCGACGTTATGACCGTTTTTGTTTTTCGACGTTATGCCTTTCGACGATTTGGCCTAGACCCAAATAAAGCATTCTTCACTACTTAGCACACAAACCCAAGTAGCACGCAAACGTATTTTGAACTTTGATTGTTGGTTTTCTTCGTTGATGTACCATTATCGGTTGAAAAAAAGTACGTTTAATTTTAAATCATATTTCATCAAAAACTTGATATTGTTGACAAAGATGTTACTTCAATGTGGATTCAACTGTTATTTTCAACTATGGTATAGATTTCGTTTCATGAAATTCTTTTTAATTTAATGGAATAAAATTTGAAATTAAGAGCTAGTTGAATGCCATTAACTATCTTATGTTCTCTTTTGCATGTTGAATACACGTTGAATTTCTATCTATATTCCAATGAAAATTTGATTTCGTTAATCGAACGTTAATTTGATGTATTTTTTTTATTATTATATTGAACTCTAATACATTATCTTTCCAAGTTGATTGCATAAAAATGTGCTCAAAAGTGAACAGAATAAACTGTTTCTCATGTTCTTATTTGCATATTCAGATTCAATTTTAAACTATATTTCAACGAACGTTTAATTTTGTTAATAGGGCGTTAATGTGAAGTGTTTTCAACTATGACATAAATATCGCTTTATATGCGTTTTTCTAAGGCAACATATTACTCTCATTGAGAAATACAAATTATAAATATAATAGTCCAGCGATGGTAAAAGTGTTAAAGAAGGAGAAATGCACATAACAAAGAAAGAAGGAAAATATGCTTTATTCATATTCTTACATGATGGTGAAACTACGCATCTGTATTTGTGCCCAATGCGTTCTAGACTGCCTCTTATTACAAATACCGTAAAAGAGTAATAATTCTCAAGGTGGATCCATGGATAAGTGGTCAACGTTTCGAGCTACCAGCGACAAGTGCCCGGCTTCGAATCCCACAATAGTGGTTGGATAATTTACTGTTGGAAAATTAACACCGTATATCATGAAGAAGGCAACTGATAAAGTAATACTAAATGTGTATACCAATATACAGCAACCTTGCTCTGTTTTGGCCAACTAAACCAGTTTCATTATCGTTTCTTCTCAACCATTATTCAACGTCGAATAAGCCGTTCAACAGGCGAATATTTCATGTGTGGCGTCCTGTCCCCACCCCCACCCCACCCCACCCCACCAAGAGATATTAAGAAACTAATTATTCCATTCGTTCCTGCTACGTTTGTGCTGACTTGTTCTGCAGTATCGCGATTTGTTCTGCAACCGTTTCACAATGAGTTTTGAGTTAAAGTTTCGCTTCCACACAAGGAGCGGTGCAGTTATAAACCTTTTTCACGGTAAGCAGTACTAAACTTTTCGGTAGATATACAGTGTGAACGACCGAAGAACTTAGAGCTTGTTGTTAGGTCATTTTTGACCGTCAATTGAGTGTTTAACTGAGTGTTTAGGAACGTCTTCTCCTGGAATTATATATATATATATATAAATTTTTTTAGTAACACGTTTTAGCAACGATGGTCAAAAGAGCATATCGGCGTATGTTATTCAAATGGAATCAAATTAAGGTAAAGATGTAGAATTAAGTTTGCCTAATCCATGTCAGAGTATCAATTCTTACAACATACCGTAGACTTATTTCCACATTCATACCTGAATGGTAGATGATAGATGAGATGAAAAAATGAATGCAGCCTCTCAATCTCTAAGTTCAGTTTGGCACAACATGAACTCGTGAGCTGTCTTGGTTTTAGTTGACACTCAACACATTGGCGTTGATCGAAGCGATGAAAAAAAAGAATGATGATCTGAATCGCTGCTGCAATAATGAGGCAGTAATGAGAATAAGCTGAAAATGGGGCTGAGCCCAAATTTTCATCGGTCTTTTATACTATTTTAGGCCCTTTTAACAAGGTGACGTAAATTCTTGTTTTGACATGTCTTAGGAGGAGTATCCTAGCAATATTGAGGGCAAGGAAACGTTCTCTCTCTCTCAATCTGTTTTAAGGTGAATAACACTTGAATATCTGATGCAATGAATTGCTTTGCATTGTGAAAAGTGATGCTTCTTTTGCTCATCATTACAAAACATGGCGACTTATTTTATTCTCATTTTCAAACGCAAGTTTACATAAATTATATCAAAATTATTAATTTTGGATTTTTCCAATTATTTTGAATAAACTGATTAATTTGACTATTTTAACACTTAAAGTGCCTCAGGAGTTAACAACAGCAAACTAAATTTTTAGAACTCACCTTTAAAAATGTTCGTACAATAAATTTTGCCACCATTTCCTAACATTTGGTAAACGAGATGAGATACTTTTCGTGTTTGATACTAAAGAAAAAGCTGTGGGCTGGGAATTGAACCCTGGACCCTACACTCTATATGCCCTCACTCTATCGCATAGACTACGGAACGAATTGAAATATAATGATTTTGAAACGGACAGAATAATTGAACCATTCACTAACGTAACTAATAAACTCTGCGCACTTCCTCGTACTATTCAGTTGTGAGCTTCTACTCGTTAAAAATATATATTCTTGAATATAAACTTTGTTATAATAAAACTTAATGTTAATTCAGTGTTATTAAAATTATCGTTATAATGAAGCATCTTCGCTGCTTCCGTTATTGCTGTTTATTGTGCCCTTATGTACATTGCCGGGAAACTTCAGTCATATTAGGTTGGTGCGAATGAAATGTCCGCTTTGACGTCTGACGAGAAACTCACCTAACCTTACCAATACAACACAGGGATTGATTGAGGTCACGAACCTAGCGTCACTAACTCCGACTACGTCCAGCAAATAGGCTGAGATACCCACACAATCGTGAATCAATGTGTAACTGAACAGGGTCGTGTGAAAGTGCACCATTAAGAACATACTTGCGAGTAATTTTTTTGTTTATGAATTCAAACTGGGACGTTCTGCAACAAACCACAAGAAACATTAACAGTGCCTTTGGGACTGCAATGCTGAATGAATGCATCATTCGCCGTTGGTTATTCAAATTTCGTTCTGTTGATATAACATTGCAACATGAGCCTCGTGGGCACCGACCAACATCATGTTCGGATGAGCTCCTCCGGAACACCGTGGAAGCGGACCCTCGAAACAGCGTTTGTACCCTCGGAGACGAGCTAGGCAAGCAACATACCACTGTCGTTCGGGGACTAAGTGCGATCGGTAAGGTCAAAAAGTTGGTCTCATGGGTGCCATATGATTTTTCACCGATCAACGAGAATCGCACCTGGAGTGAACAGTTCTGTGACAGTAAGGAATAAGTGGAAAAGTTTCTTGCATCGAATTGTAACTTCAGATGATAAATTAATCTACTTTGACTACTGTAAACGGCCAGAACAATGGTTGGATCGTGATCAACGTCCACGAGTGTTGGCTAAACCACCTCCGCACCCACAGAAAGTGTTGTTGCTGGTATGATGTTCTATGGTGGAAGTGACTCATCATGTCTTTCTCAGGTGAAGTGAAAGCATCACTGCTGGTTGTTACAATGCTGAACTCCACGAAATGCACCGCAAAGTTGGTCGTAAGCATCCTGCAATGGTCAACATGATATTCTCATGTTCCATAACAATGTTCGCCCACATGTGGCACAAAGAACAGTGCAGTATCTCCACAAGTTTCAGTATGAAACCATTCCTCCTCACCCGTCATATTTCTCCAATTTCTCCCCCACTCATATGGCATTTCGATCACTTCTTGGCAGGGAGGGCCTTGTCTTATGATTGGGCTGTGCAATATTCAGTTAAGGATTTATTCGCATCGCAGAGGATTTATTCGCATCACAGACTCCAGACTTCTTTCAGCACGGAATCCATTCGTTGGCTGAGTGATGACAAAATTGTGTTGTTGCAAACGGCGATTACTTTGATTAGCCAGATATAATATTTTCAATTTTACTTGACTTTTGAAAATGACGCACCTGGAGCAGACATGTGATTCGCAAAATGCCAAGTTTAGGTTTAAACAATGTTTTGTATTTTTTTTTTTTTACGGCGAAAGAATTTTTATGGTAATTTACTTTCGAATATTGTGACTTTCGATGCTTAATACCACCAGTCCATTTAATCTCGCTCTTGTCATTGTAATTCTCAAATCATTTTAAAAAAAATAAGTTTGTGTCAAAAGCACTCTCTCACATTCAGCTCATATAGACGTCACATGTAGTGTTAAGTACAGCATATGAGCAATGCATATGTTAGGAATGCTATTAGCAAACTGGGTAAATTCACACTTGAAATGAAGTGATTTAAAGCCAACTGAAACTCAAATTTCAAGAACTGACCTCAGCTCAACTCAAATCCAGATGTTGAAAATCGAAATAAATCAACTCAAAACCGCTGGTTTTTTTTAGCTCGGCTCAGTTTTTGTTCATTACATAGTCGCATCTGTAACACCACAACCCAGGAATAGCAATAGGGTCGCCAGGAGCCTAGAGTACCCACGCAACACATCTGACTACACTCTAGCTCCAAACATTTTCGACACCCCAGACGAGCGGTGCAGATATGTCTTCCAGATTTAAGATTACCTGGGAAAGAGGATTTCAGATCCTTGTGATTGCTGCTAAAAGACAGTAAAGCTGTACGAGGGAGGAAATACCGATAAGGCGACACTTCCAATCTTTTAATTAGATCGTCGGTTCATACTCTGAAGTACCAGCTGGTTCAGATTAGCGATAGTCAAAGAAAGAAACGAACATCTGTACTTGGGAATTATTTCATATGATCATACGCATAACAATTCATGTGTGACTCAAATTGCATCTTTAATCACTTCGAAGTACTTACTACAGGGTGGCAAAAGACCATGTCTTACCTTCACCTTAGTAGGGCCCACACCAGTAGTCTGGAATCGCAATTCCTGAAATAAAAACGACGGTCAAAATCTAACCTAAACGTCGTGTCATTATCTATCGCAAATGCAAATAATCTCTTCACACATATCACTTAATGGAGTCACTTCATAGTTCATAACCTGCAGAATCCAATATATAGTTATTTTTCCAATGTTTCACATCACAGCTGAAGAAAGAATCCTACCACTGGCCTACAGATTTATGAACCAAACCTAATTTAATTAAAACGCATCTCTCAAAACGCTAGGATAACCGAAATAGAGAAATAAATTAGTATCAATTGCTTTCAAAATTCACTTAATTATGGATAACGTAGTTAAATAATATGAATATCATA
Organism: Lepisma saccharinum; assembly: GCA_022664845.1. Lineage (NCBI taxonomy): Eukaryota > Metazoa > Arthropoda > Insecta > Zygentoma > Lepismatidae > Lepisma > Lepisma saccharinum. The sequence goes on along the minus strand of JAGDQP010008956.1, from coordinate 51,931 downwards.
GTAAACGTTAAATAAATCACTGCACAACACAAATAATATCACACACTGTATATGGTTACTGAACTAATACCTTACCTAGTTAACTGAGAGGTAATATATACCATGTTCTTTGAAAAGAAACTCAAAGTGTTTAAGGAAATATAAAGACTTCAAAAATTCTATTTATTTCTCGGATTTTACACAATATTCGCTTTCGGAGGTAATCATTTCATTAAGAATAGAATAACGCTTGTGCTGTAGAAATCAAAGAAATTCGTATTTTCTATCTTTTACACATTATGAATTAATTAATGAAAGCGAAAGTTGGTTTCGCAGATAAAAATGTTCATAATGTCCATAATAATTAATAATGTTTACTGACATTTTCACGATATAATCCAAAAACATTGCTATTTAATTTGGAAAAGGCTTTACCACATTATTTCATACAGAATTTGAGTTATTACACAAAACATACCTTGACGAAAGAAACCAGTATGCCTTAAAGCAGGCGTGAAGTCATGACAGCTGAATACTACGTTAGACGAATTAATCTTTGAATAAATATTGGAGTATGCAATAATAATGTTACAAATATTACAATTAAACGGAGAATAGTGGCTGTAGTTGAAACCAATATTAAATAATCATTTCGAGGTTTTAAATTTACAATTAAGTCCAAACATTATCAAAAAACTGCATGTAAAAATGGTCGAACAAACATTGTCGTTAATTTGACTAATTGCGGTGATGTATGAGAGCTATTAACTTGAATCGAACGACCCGATACTTAAAATATAGGAATTCGGTTAATAGCGGCCTCCTTACTGAATTTAGCACAATTACCCATATTGACAAATAATCTTTGAAACCAAAATAATATTCTTATTGCAGTGAAAATTTCGAAATAAATTTGTCGTAATGAAATGTCTTGTTATGTATCGAATTTTATTCTTATAATAACTACGAATATAATCCACCGGAATAGATGAAATAATATCGGAATATTCTTCAGTTTAGCTAAATTTTGGCATATATTTACCGATTTGTAGTTAGGGCTCAGGAGATACAAATGACGGAAAATTCCACACATTCATCCTTTGGGTGGGTGAAATTGGAACTAAAACTAACATGGAGGGAAGAGCAGTTCTCCCATCAACGGAGAAGAATGCTGATTCACACCAATCAGCAAGAAACACAACGCCAAGCATTGACTAGGATCCAATCAAAATAAAGCACTAAATCTAAGTCAATGCTTCGTGACTAACGAAAACCTAATTACATAAAGACAAAAAACAAAACGAAAAACTAAAACGAAACACGCCCAAAGCGTGATTAAAACCAAACAAAGAGAAAAATGTAGGGAGAGCACGAAAGGAAACAGAACATTACAAAGAAATAAAAAAGGAACAGAAAACTAGGCTGTTACACATCCTTTGTTGACATATTCAGTGATTTGAACTGGAATTAAATTGCTTACAGGTCGTTATGGTTTAATGTACGAGCAAAGCAACATTTGGAGAGCAAATACAAAAAAGATTATATTAAGGCATTATAACTGGTGTTTTATTAGGTTTAAACTGAAGACTTGGTACAGAATTATCGAAATCCGTATAAAAAATTGTCGGCGTCAGTTCGTTCATAAACATTAATGGTATTTAACATGTATTGCGTTAAAAAAAGAGTGTGTGAAATTAACAGCTGCTATGCAAAGCAAAAGTCAATAAACGGACACTAGAAAGCAAGGAATTAATGAAAATACCCTCCGTAATCTTAAACTCTCAGATATACAGTAGAGTCCCGATTATCCAACTTAAATTAACCGTGACCTGGTCGGATGATCGGAAAGTAAAAAATACGACATTTAATAATGACGAAATACATTCATTATTTCAAGAATTACATACTAGTAATTCGAACAAACTACAAATTTATACTGCATGTGTTCTTTATGCTAACTGCGTGTAATTGTGGCTTGTGATAGTGAATATACCTTTGTATTAAATCAACAGAAAATTTATTTCTTATCGACACTCAACACCTTGTGATATTTTACGGATTTTTTCATGCCAACCAGGTCGGAAAATTGGTAATTTACTGTATAAGCTTTATAATACCGAACTGGGCAAATAATTATCGTTTACTAATTATATTTGCATTTATTTGCAACGTCATGCTTCTTTTTATTTGTTGTACTTATGCTGCAGTTTCGTTATGGTATGATTTTAGGTAACCTGCTTGCTACGTCTTTTAATTAAATTTATTTTGTTTGTTCTTCTAGAATACCTTTAATCCATCCCTTAAGGATACGTTGAGCTACAGCACCAGAGATCTGTTTCTTGTGTACAACAATTGCATTTTCTCTGTTTTATGATGCAGTTTGTGTACGCAGTAAACCGGAAATATAACAATATTTATTTCCTTTTTACCACTGGTTTCTTAAAATTCGAACATTATGAGCCACATACGACTAAAACTTATAAATAAATTCATTTTAAATGCAACTGAAAAAATTATAATTACATTAGCATATATATGTAATGTAATGTTTATAGATAAATAATAGTACATTAATAATAGTAATATTGAGAAATACATTGTCTCTACTATAATACATACGTTACAGTACAAAATATTGACTTGATTTCAACTGCGAGCGACGATTGTAGAACAAATTTTGAAATTTAGCAACGTAGCAACACAAACGTAGCACAGGATTCGGTACTAACTTTTAATCCATGTATTTTCAAATTTGTGTGCTACTGGGGAAGGTGAATACTCTGCAAACAGTGTTTGAAGTGTTATTGCCAGCTTGCTTTAGAGCTGATATTGACTACGCCAGTAATGTCGAAACTACAGCCCACAGTTTTTTCCTTTCCGGCCCGCCACGTATGTTGCATATGTTTACCATAAACATGTCTAAAAAAAAGTATCATTTTATATCCCTTTCTTAATTAATGAAATTAACCTGTCTCAGCTGAGAGAAGACAGAACGCAACGCATACTAATAAAAAATTGTAATTGCAAAGCCTATTTTCATTCTTTGATTTTGGCCTCTTGCTATTTTCACAAACATGAAATGTCTGTATGTGTGAAGGATTTTCTTACGTTTGCGACATTATTGTTTAAAAGCTGCAATTAAACGACGCCTACGATTTGTATGCTATTTACAGCAGAAAATGCTCTGGTTCGCGAAGATAGTGCCAAATTTTAATATTGCCCTTGGCGTAACAAGGTTGGGTATCAAAGGGATACGCGTTGGTGGACAACGTATGGTTTGGTTGGATTTCAAAACATATTCACTGCCAGTTGCTGGAAAGCAAAGACGTCGCTCGGAAGCAGAGTGAGAGCGTGATGGGCAAGTAGGAAGTCAATTATACGACAAATGATTTCAGGAAGCCCATAGTGTGGATGACAGTCTGTACTGAGGCATTGTTTTGAATCGTGAACACACACGTATTGGAGAATTAAGTTGCTTTTAGCTCGGTACAGTCTTTCCGAAGGTATCAGTGTTATAAATCCTCGAGCATCAAAAGTGCAAAATGTCCGTGTTCGAAGAAGATTGTTGTTTCCGTTTTCTAAGCAATACTTATGAATCTCTTTTCCTTGAGCGCATGACATTTATCTGGATTCACTCACGTAGTCTATTGACATGTTGGGTAAGGCTATTTATCCGTAACGTTTCTACTATGACAATGCTATGTGCACGCTGGAATCGACCGTAGGTAGTTTAAAATATTTTTTGTGGCAACACTATTAATATTACTACTGTGCATTTAAAATAACTTTAAAAAGTGTCCGAAGTCATCCCAGATGACGGTATGCACATAGGCCTATAAAGAGAGAGAAGTTGGACACAATTATGAAATCATTCAACATATTTAAGAAAATAAACGTGTATCAACATAGTTTAGATCCAAGTGTAACATGTACTGTAATTCATATGTGTATTTATTAAATTCACTTACAGGTTACAAAAATGACACAAAGAAAATACCTATGCCGCTGCAAGTCACAAAATTAAACAAATGAAATGTTTGCAACCATTCGAGTCCGGGGCAAGTATTCTTGAATCATTTTTCGATTCTGCCAATTCTATTTAGGTAGCTCTTAATTAAGAGTTGCAGGTCTGTTGTTCTAAATGGGAAACCTCATTCAGCACATTTCAAAAGCCCGAGTACAACATTTTTTTCCTCCTGATCTGTCAGCAATTTTTGATCCCATGGTGCCCTGGATATTTCTTTTTAATGTTGCCAAAGAGAGTATTTTTTGGTATCTGATATTAACTGGCAGCTTGTCTAATCGTCATTTCTCCTAAAGAAGCAGCACGAATAGCTTTCTACAGTTTTTCATTTTTATAATGTTTATAAGGCCACCTTCTACAATCTTCTTGTATATTTGAACCATGTCCGAAGTCGTCCCACTTGTCGCTGAAACTTTCAATAAACAAACTTTATGTCTCGCCGACAATGGCTAACAGAGAAGTGATATCGGTATTTTTTGACGACATGGTCTACGCATTTAGACGTTCAACATACGCTACCACCCCACGAACCCTTCTGTACAGAGAGATTTTTCCGCCACCATTCAAAACTTGAAAAAAAAAATGCGAGAGACAACAATGACAGTTTGTTTCACTCACACTGCAACAATTGATTAAAAAACAATTATACCTCGAAACCACAGGCCTACAAAATATATTTTTATGCTTTGTTACTTTTTCGAAACATCCCGACAACAAGAAACAACATTCAAAATCTAAGCCGACTAAGTGTTCGAAGTCTCCCCAGATGACGGTACTTTATACAAGAAAATAATATTCGAGCACCACTCTACATGAGGTGCTATATTGATACAAGTCATAATGTCGCAACTTACAACATGTAAACACAACGTCATGTTAGAATTGAAAGTCATCTACCACTTTAATCATTGTAGTTATTGCCACACTGAATGCAGACATGATGTTGTAGAAGTGTCAGATATTTTTCTCCTGGATGATGTTGCACTTGGATAGGACAAGGCAATTGTGGTTGCTGGTTGCTGATGAGCCCGAAATTACCACTAAGTATGTTTTCTACGAGTAAGATATGTTGATATACCGATGAGGGTTACGCTTTACGTCTGGAAATAGTATTATGTTAAAGGAGTTGTGTTATAGGAACGAGTCTTATGTTTCAACGCGCCCCCTTAAATACCGTTCATGGGTTGATGAACAACAAATTCTATGGATGCTCTGGATACAGATTTGCTGTCACAGTGCATAGGGTAACAAAGAGCTTTATCTTATCATAGCTCTTCCCATATCATAATTCCTTAGGTCAGTCCGATACGTTGATTACGCTTGCAAATTCTCAACAGACTTTCACAAGACTTCTTCTGAAACGTGTGTCAATTACTGGTACCGAGGCAGAAATGGTTCTCGTCTGTGGACGGTACAGAGTTCTACACTCTCTAGTGGATCAGCTCATTCCTCAGGAACCGTAACATTCACTCCACAACCTACGAGTTGTGACTTTGTAATTAATACCAATATAAGGAAGTATTTGGAGTAACCTGCTGTGCACGTTTCGTTCACTTAGCATAACTCCTCCTTGGTGTCGGGTTTCATTGTCTGCAATCATGTATATATCAGTTGTTCTTTACAATACAGGAATTTTTCCAGACTCCTAGCTCTTAAAAACCCATCCAACTTTAATATATTTACGGTTAAAAGCGATTGAAAACCTATAAAACCCTACTTTCATCCCATCAATTTTGGTTTTACGCCGCACCCAAACTGAAAATATTGGCAGAATACCTGTATATGTGTGAGAATGGTAGTGCGGTGATTATGTGCGTATGGGTGTAATGTGCAAGTAGGGAAAATATATACGTATATGAGCCGAAAGATACATAAAGAGAGAGTAATTATTTTAATAGTCTGTCTTGCGTTCAAAAGCTCAGGTGTTTTTAATGCTTCTTAAAATGCAGAAGAACATATTGTCATCTGGAAAATATGGTTGAAGAGACATAGAAGAATAGATGAGGAGAGAGAAAAATAATAAGTAAATATTTTATGTGTGTGCCCGACAGCGAAAGAGAGGGTGCAAAAGGGAAAGAGCGAAAGAAGGAAGAGAGGTAAGAAACTGTGTACGAGAGAGGAAAGGAGAGATTGAAAACCTAAGGAGGATTATTTTCAAATTCCAGAAGAAGCAAAACTGCGAGACCAGAGGTTTATACTAACGACCAAACTATGGAGTTGGTAGAAGGGACATTTACTTCCCTTGAGAGGAAAGGAAAGAAAAGAAAGGGGGACACAATTTCTCTTGGGGACGTGGAATTATGGCTCATAATATTTCTCCAGCTTAATGTTCTTGACGGAAGGGATAGTTTCAAATGATACAGTTAATACCTATAAACGCAAAGTAAGTTTTGTAAGAAAAAGTGAAGAGGAAAATAGTATCGCGGAAGATGGACGGTAGATGCGTTAATAGTTAAGAGGGTGAACGGTATGATTAACGTGGACGAAGCGAAAGATTATGGACACCAAAAATAGAGAAGGGTGTTGGTTTAATATGTTAATGCAGATGGGGAAGACAATGACTTGTTTTGTGCTCTTGCATTGGTCACGAAAAGCAATGTCATCAAGACAAGTGATAAGAAGGGGAAAACTCATAAGGGAGTTACTTACAGTATGTTGGTAAGGGTATGCGTGGCTCTCGATTCCTTCATTTTGTTGACAGAATGATGATGGTTAACATATGAAGTGCTCCAATAAAATGATACCAGAAACTGTGCTATTAAATGGACATTAAAAAAACATGAAAACTACTTTGATATTGTCTTTGATCACTTACATTTATTTTACATAATTATCTTCAGTCACAGAGTAGAGTACTAACATTTATTTTCTTTGTTCGTGAAAGAAGTAAACGCTATAGGAAGCGAGGATAGAAACATGTTGTTTTAACATCTATTGCTTTCAAAATATGTTTTTTTTATTAACGCAGCTATCACACCTACAGGGGTTGGACAAAAAAAATCTAAAACGTTTGAAAAAGCGTGAAAATCATACCTAGTATGGTTTGGGGCCTCCTTTTGCGTCCAAAACAGCTTGGATCCGACGTGGAATGGACGTATACAGCTCCTGAATCGTGGTGTGTGGAATGTTGTACCATTCTTCCTACAAAACAAGCTCCAGTTCCTTAAGGGATGATGGTGGAGGGTAATGAGACCGAACACACCTTTCTAACACAGACCACAATGGCTCAATGATGTTCAGATCTGGTGATTGTGGGACCCAAGGGAGATGTGATAGCTCCTGGTCATGCTCCTCAAACCATGATTGCACCGTTTTTGTAGCGTGACAGGGCGCCAAATCATCTTGGTAGATGCCATCACCATCCGGGAATAATGTGTGGGCCATGGGTAGAACCTGGTCCCCCAAAATGGCCTCGTACGCCTTAGCATTCATCATTCCATGCAGGGCTATGATGGGATCTGCAGAAAACCCCGATATCACTGCCCATACTGTAACAGAACCACCCCCATGCTTTACAGTTGGGCGCAGACAGTCTGGATCATAGAGCTGCGACGGTGTTCTCCATACGTAAACACGACCGGTTGTTGGAAACAAGGTGTAGGTCGATTCATCGGAATACATTACGTGTTTCCACTGATCAAGCGTCCACTCCTTGTGGTCCTTGCACCACTGGATACGCCGCTTCGCATTTACTGCTGTGACCAGAGGTTTGGCGATCGCGGCCCTGCCATGAATTTTCATTTTATGAAGTTCCCGTCGCACTGTTTTTGATGAAACCGGGTTCTGTAGGCCGGAATTGAGTTCAGACGTAATTTTCATTGCAGTGGTCTGCTTTTTAGCTGCTACAATCCGTTTTAATGCCCTCCTGTCCCTATCGGACAGGATTGTCTTTCGAGCACTGTTGTGCTTTGCAGACGTTGTTTGCCCATGCATTGTGTATGCCCTCGTGACATTGGACACAGTGCCTGTCGATACCCCCACAATGGTCGCCACTGTTGTCACTGAAGCTCCAACCAGACAGGCACCAACGATCATGCCTCTTTGGAAGTCTGTCAGGTCGCCCATTTTACCGCACCACTTGCACACCACGACACTCACAGGTGAACTGGGTACTGCTGACGGAAGAGGAAGGTCCACATGACACATTGAAAACAAAACATGATCGGCAACCGCAACACGTGGTGTACAGTGGTGGGCCACACTTACGTGTCCTGTATGACGTGTTTTTAGATTTTTTTGACCAACCTTTGTATATGATTCTGTACATCATTTTAAGTATCCCATGGGAACAGGTAAGCTATCATTAGACACATAGCTTGATACACTCTACAGTTTGGAGGTTTATTTTCCATGATCCGGAACTTTCACATCTCAATCAAGATAATTTTAAATGGGAAATAGCCAAGGGTTTAAGTCTGATTATGGCGATGTAATATTTAAATTTTCATTAAATGTATACATAAAGCATGTAGTTCTGATCGCATATACTACATAAAGAGCGTATTGGAAAATCACCAGCGATTTAATGAGGATAATTATGAAATCTTCTAGAAGCTTGCATCCATATTGACGAATCCCTTGATTTATTACATATCCTTTTACTTTATATTATAGATAGGGCTCTTCCGAACAAACTATGGAAAGAATCAGTCAGTATCCTAACAGGTTTGATCATGAACTCATAAATCTCCTGAAAGATAAAGAACAGACTCATAGTTGAAACAAGAAGCGTGACATCTGTTTTGACTACCTTGAATTTAGTTCATCCAGAAAACAGTTTAAGTCTCTGCAAGATTTCAAACAAAAGATTATTTTCATATTTAAAATTGTGTAATATCTGAGTCTGAATTAATTTGTTTTTTTTTCGCCTCAAGCGTAACTGGAATATGACTGCGTCTCAAACAAACAAACAAACAAACAAACAAACAAAAAAAAAACAACAAACAAACATAAATTTAATTTCTTTGACGCGCTCTTTCAAACTACTACGAAATTCTCTATAATTCTTTGTTTTTCTGATTTCCTCGATGCAGCTATTATTCAATATTCTTACATTCCCACCAGAGTTCTAACGGATCACCGGTTCATCGGGTCATTTGGGTTTAGTTTTGGACCGAATCACTAGATCTGTACTTGGGATCTAGCCTGACGGGGTGACCCGGTCTAACACTTGACTGGATTTTGACCCCATATGCCAGAGGTCAAGGAAGAGTTCGTAGTTCTTTCCTTGTTATCCACTGCTGCGTTTGAACAGTGTTATCTTGAGGGATGAACGGGGCAGTGGTGTTACCCCAAAGCACGAGAAATATTAGGCCCAGAAATTCCTAACAATAGTCTCATATATAACATAGAAAGTCTCATATCCACGGAAAGAAGAAAAACACCCCCAGTGGTGTTCAAATAACTCCCAGAAGGCTATTCACAAAGAATGTTCGAAATATTAGTGTGAAGTATTGAATATTTGAATGTTCGAAAGAATGTTTGAAGTATTAAATAGTATACTAACATTACAATTTTTAACCTCTTCGGTCCCAGAAGGAAACATTTCGTCAAAATTACGTTTTACTTATAGTCTTTTCTTTAACTCACAAAGTTTCAAACGTGTCCTCAAAATTTTCAACCTTAATTTAACTCACCGTCATACAATGATGAAATTTTGCACAGCGATGTACGTCGGGTGACAATGTAATATTCAATTGTTACTTTCATATATTTCAATATATTTATATATTTTAAAAGCATATTTCTATTTTTCAGTTATACTAACTCCATTATCCTAAAATAAATACTATCCCGCAACAATGTTCTGTTTGACTATTTGCAGAACACTTTAGTATTTGGGTGACAAACCATCCCTTTTCTATATATAGGGTAAGGAGAAAGTATCCATAAACCGAAATAACTCGATTTTTTTTTCAAAAAAGGAAAAAGCTTTCTTTTCTCTAAAAGAATCGTATTAAATAGGAAAATATAATTTTGTTTTGAGGAAAATTACTTGAAAAATATCTATTGATGCATGATAAAAAGAAAAACATTGGGCGCGCCGTTTAAAGAGTTTATAAAATAATTGTATATGAGAGCGCGCTCTATACGTTTTTTTAGTCATGGATAAATATACTTTTACATTCTTCTCTTTAGTTCACAATGGTTCGTTATGTTCTCAAATCTTGTAACGTTAATTAAACTCGTATCCCGACGTAACACAATGATGACATTTTGCACAGCAATATACGTCGGGTGACAATACAATATTCCATTGTTACTTTCATATAATACTATATATTTATATATTTTAAAAGCAAATTTTAATATTTTTAATATGGACTTTTTTACTCGAAAATAAATACGAACCTGCAACGATCTGTCTTTTGACTGTTGTAGAGCACGTGAGGACTTAGGGCACAAAACATTAGATTGAGAAAGAGTACACGAACACCGAAATAACGCAAAGAAAATAATAAACTTTTTGAAGAAATACTTTTCTTAATTCGTATTAAAAAGTAAAAATTAATTTTATATGCATGACTAAAAAGGAAAGTTTGCAGCGCGCCAAATCAAGAATTCATATTTCATATTTCATATTTCATTTTCAATTTTTGAACAGTGTTTCTGCTATCAACATCGTCAAAATACATATATACATATATACATATTAAGTCATAAATAATAAAAAATCTTACAATGTTAAAAAGTTTCTTAAAATTTACATTATGCATACTGGTATAGACCTTGTATAATATATATGATTAAGAGTACATTATTTTTAAAAACCACGTAACATGCATATAGTCTTAATTATAATACGCTCTAATATTTTCTTCAACTTCTTGAAGCGAATACCCACTGCATAATTTCAAGACCTTTTTTATTTTACCTTTAAAACTTGAGATGTCTAGATTCCTAATTTCGAGAGGTAAAAAATTAAAAAATCTTATCCCATTAATTTTGTAACTGTTCTGTAGTTTGGTTAACCTTGATCTTGGAGTTATTAGGTTGTCACAACCTCTAGTGAAGTAATTATGTTGTCCGTCAATGGTTGGAAGGTTATTAATTATTGATTTAATATAAACGAGACAATGAAAAATATATATACAGGGAAGTGTCATAATACCATAAAATTTAAAAGCTTCTCTACAGGAGTCTCTGGAGCCCATTTTCAGCATACATCGCAAAGCTTTTTTCTGCCAATAGAAGACATTTTTTGCCCCGGTGGAATTACCCCATAAGGTTACACCATAAGATAGGTGAGAGTGTATCATAGCATAATATACCACTAGTAAGTATTTAAGAGATACAAGTTGTCTCAGCCTTTTTAATAAATATATGTTTTTGGCTATACCGCATTCGTATGATTACTCGAAGTCAATTTCGGACCGATTGTGATACCCAGTACCTTAATACAGTCAGACTGATTCTGTGAGATAATATTCGGTATTAATGAGAACAACATTGACTCAGTCTTGGAATTGTTAAGAACCAATTCATTATATTTTAACCATTTTGCTGCAAGTTATAAAGTGTTAGCATTTAGACTGTGTATTTCATCGAGATTGTGAGCTATTGAGATCAATGTAGTATCGTGAGCGTAAAGTATTGATTTACAGTTTAAATAAATAGGAAAATCATTAATATAGACAGAGAACAAAAAAGGGCCAAGAACCGAGCCCTGGGGTACCCCACGTTTTACCAATTCTACTGAGGAAAATGTATTATTAAATTTTACAATTTGTCTTCGATCTAGAAGATAAGAGCGAATCAAATTGACTGTATTAGTCGAGACCCCATACAAGTGTAATTTATCCAAAAGAATAGGATGTGAGATCGTATCGAAAGCTCGACTCAAATCTAGAAAGATAGCAGACGTAATATTTTTCTGTTCAAAACTGTCATGAATTGAGTTGACAAGCTCAGTGATAGCAGAAATTGTGGAGGCACCCGATCTAAAACCATGTTGTGAGCTGTGTATTATATTACCCTGAACAAAATAAGAGGACAATTGAGATAACAAACAGTGTTCAAATATCTTAGAAAATATAGGAACGAGAGCAATTGGTCTGTAATTATCAACTTGTTGTTTGTCACCTTTCTTAT